>JAIZFV010000059.1:0-93404 GCA_021234005.1 Nephelium lappaceum
GTGAATTCTAGAACCCTAATTGATAAATCAATTGAAGAACTGAATAAGCAATAATTTCAAGAATTCAAGAATTCTAAAGTAATTGATGACATGCGGTCACTGAAATTATGGAAACAACATGAAACAATGATGGCGCACAAATAATTTGTAGCGAACAGATCTCAAGCAAATTGATGATGGCTGGTGATGTGTATGTGGCACTAGAAACAAAAGACAACAAATTGTTTGTTGATATTATGTGAATGGCGTGCAATTAATGATGTGATGTTACAGCAATTGAAACAAACAAAACTTAATTGACATCAAGACACAAAGCAGAACAGACCTGGTGGTTTGCGGAAAAAAAAAAAAAATCAGAAAGCAAAGTAGATAAATTGATAAATCAAACCTGAATTAATACCCAAAGCTCTGATACCAACTGATGCGAACCCCGTATATATTGATACGACACCCACAAGCAAATTGAAACACAACCCTAAGAAAGATTAAAACAGGTTTATAACGAAAACTTTGACCCATTGATTATGTCATTCAAGAACCAAAATTATAAAGAATTTTGACCCATTGAATATATGATAATCGAGAACCAAAATTATAACAAGAATGATATTGACGCCACTCCCAAGACATAGATGAGAAGGTGGGAGATAAGTCATGGTTTCGATCGCCACAAGCATAGCTTGATAAGATCACATGTTCAACAATGAACAAAAGAGAAACAAATCTCTCAATTACTTTATTCCATCAACAACTCCTTTTAAAATTTAGGTTTAATAAGCCTTATATAGGCATACAATCCTAATTCTTATTGAAAACTAAATAAAACCCTATTTTTAATTGACTATGACTCTAACTTTGACTCTAACTCTGACTTTGACTTTTCCTAAACACACTCATATTGGGCTCTTTATTAACTCAGCCTCCTAATTAAAAAGCCTAATTAATTAAACTAAATTAAAACAATCCCATAATACAAATTAAGCCCAAATTAATTAAAACCCAATTAACTTCAGTTTGCTTCCAATTTTCTTCAATTAGCGTTCAAAGCCTTCAAGATTAAGCACAATCATCTTTAATTGCCTCGTTGTCCAATTGTATCTTTGTCTTCCATGATTGGCCTTCAAGATTAAGCACAATCGTCTTTAATTGCCTCATTGTCCAATTGTATCTTTGTCTTCCATGATTGATATCTTGGTTTCCATCATTCCCGTTTTCCTCAAAACGATTTGTCCTCAAATCGTGATCCATCGTTATTGTTGTTTGAAGATGTGAATGAAACATAAAAATAATGTTAGAAAAAAAAAATCTCACACACTCCCTCACGTGTTTCGCTCCACTCACGTGTTTATCACTCAAGACTTCCTTTCCACGCTCAAACTTTTCTTTTTCTTTGTTTGAACCACAAACAAAGTATTGATACGAATCTTGAAATTCTTGAAATTCAAGAATTCAAGAAACCTTAGAATGCAATTTCAAGAACCTTGATATTGTGAATTCTAGAACCCTAATTGATAAATCAATTGAAGAACTGAATAAGCAATAATTTCAAGAATTCAAGAATTCTAAAGTAATTGATGACATGCGGTCACTGAAATTATGGAAACAACATGAAACAATGATGGCGCACAAATAATTTGTAGCGAACAGATCTCAAGCAAATTGATGATGGCTGGTGATGTGTATGTGGCACTAGAAACAAAAGACAACAAATTGTTTGTTGATATTATGTGAATGGCGTGCAATTAATGATGTGATGTTACAGCAATTGAAACAAACAAAACTTAATTGACATCAAGACACAAAGCAGAACAGACCTGGTGGTTTGCGGAAAAAAAAAAAAAATCAGAAAGCAAAGTAGATAAATTGATAAATCAAACCTGAATTAATACCCAAAGCTCTGATACCAACTGATGCGAACCCCGTATATATTGATACGACACCCACAAGCAAATTGAAACACAACCCTAAGAAAGATTAAAACAGGTTTATAACGAAAACTTTGACCCATTGATTATGTCATTCAAGAACCAAAATTATAAAGAATTTTGACCCATTGAATATATGATAATCGAGAACCAAAATTATAACAAGAATGATATTGACGCCACTCCCAAGACATAGATGAGAAGGTGGGAGATAAGTCATGGTTTCGATCGCCACAAGCATAGCTTGATAAGATCACATGTTCAACAATGAACAAAAGAGAAACAAATCTCTCAATTACTTTATTCCATCAACAACTCCTTTTAAAATTTAGGTTTAATAAGCCTTATATAGGCATACAATCCTAATTCTTATTGAAAACTAAATAAAACCCTATTTTTAATTGACTATGACTCTAACTTTGACTCTAACTCTGACTTTGACTTTTCCTAAACACACTCATATTGGGCTCTTTATTAACTCAGCCTCCTAATTAAAAAGCCTAATTAATTAAACTAAATTAAAACAATCCCATAATACAAATTAAGCCCAAATTAATTAAAACCCAATTAACTTCAGTTTGCTTCCAATTTTCTTCAATTAGCGTTCAAAGCCTTCAAGATTAAGCACAATCATCTTTAATTGCCTCGTTGTCCAATTGTATCTTTGTCTTCCATGATTGGCCTTCAAGATTAAGCACAATCGTCTTTAATTGCCTCATTGTCCAATTGTATCTTTGTCTTCCATGATTGATATCTTGGTTTCCATCAGGATCCTTTGAGCATCAATAGAAGACCTATGACGAGGGCTCGAGCTAAAAGGATGAAGGAAGCTTTGAATGGGCTCGTTCAAGATAGTTGGGCCAAGAGTCTTGCACAACATGACTTGGACAGCTTGGAGGGAACATCAAGGCTTCAAGATTCTTATCAATAATTTGTTTGTGGTTCAAATTTGCAATTTACATTTAATTTAGTTTGTGTGCATTCTAGTTTGAGTCAAAAAAAAAAAAAAAAAAAACAGTATCAGAAAAAAAAAAAGTGTCAACAAAAAAAACAAAAAAAAAGAGAATTGAACGGCATAAATTGCTTGGATTGAAGTGAGTTGATATTGATTCTCCTTAATTGCAATTCAAGACCTTTACGGTTTTCGAATCTTTCTTGAAATCAGGTTGCTTTCTGTTAATTGTCATTCATGTGTTAATTGTTGATCCTTATTTCTTCGTATTCCTTGTGCGCATTCTTTTCTTTGTTGAGATTTGTCAAGGGTGATTATTTCAAGGGTGACCTTGTTGTGATCGATTAGTTCTATAAAGAACTTGGTGAGAAAAGTTTGAGTGTGGACAGAGAGTGTTGAGTTAAATCAAGAGTGCCAAGTGATAAACACGTGAGGACTAGAGTGAAACACGTGAGGGAGTGTTGTGAATTATTTTCTTTACTAACATTCTTTTCAGGTGTCAAACATGTCTTTAGACAAAAGCAAAAAGTGGAAGGAGCAGAAAATATAGATGTATCATTCATGCTCAAGGCAATGCAACAACAATTTGAGAGGATGAACATGGAGTTTATGGATTTTAGGGATCGAATGGATAGGCAAGATGCTGCCATAGCTAGATTGCATAGAGATCCGCAAAGGAGAACTCCGGAATTACATGGTGTCAATGATGAATTAGAGGCCGATTTACATGGGGAAGAGTTAGAAGGAGATGACATTTCTACTAATGCTAATAGGGGCAGAATTAGAGGTGGTAGAGGTGGTCGTAGAGGTAACGAAGATAATAGGTACTATGGGGATGTGAATGAGGAAGATGGGATGATAGGCATGATAGACTATATAAGAATCTTAGTAGCATTAAGATGAAGATACCTTTTTTCATGGGAAGGCTGATCCTGATGTGTATCTAGAGTGGGAGAAGCGAGTAGAGTTGGTTTTTGAGTGTCATAACTTTTCCGAGGAGAAGAAGGTGAAGTTAGCTGCAGCCGAGTTTGTAGATTATGCCGTGGTTTGGTGGGGACAATTAGTGCAAGATAGGAGGAGAAATGAGGAACGTCCTATAAACACTTGGGGTGAGATGAAAACGGTTATGAGGAAGCGGTTTGTTCCTAGGTCATACTACAAGGAACTGTACCGGCAATTACAAAGCCTTACCCAAGGTTCTAAAAGTGTGGAGGATTACTACAAGGAGATGGAGATAGCCATGGTTAGAGCCAATATTGAGGAAGATAGAGAGGCTACTATGGCGCGATTTCTGCAAGGCTTGAAGAAAGACATTGCCAATATTATTGAGTTGCAACATTATGTGGAGCTTGAGGACTTGGTCCTTATGGCTATGAAAGTGGAGAAACAACTCAAAAGCAAGGTTTCAATGTCACGATGTGGCAGAAATTCGGGTTCCACATCCACTTGGAAGTCAAATTGGAGTAGAAAAGAAGATAGGTCATCACAAAAGCCTAAGGTCGAGAGTGCTAAACCTAAGGAGGGTAGAGATAGCAGCCATGATAAAGGCAAGGCCGAGGCAACACAGGGGAGAAATAGAGATATCAAATGTTTCAGGTGTTTGGGAAGAGGTCACATAGCTTCGCAATGTCCTAATAAGCAAACTATGATCCTAAGAGAGGATGGAGATGTAGAGACCGACAAGGAGAGTGATGATGATGAGATGCCACCGTTGGAAGATGCAAGTGATGTTAAAATTGAGTATCCCGCAGATGGTAAGTTATTAGTGGCAAGACGTGCTTTGAGTGTGCAAGTGAAAGAAGATGATGAGGTGCAACGTGATAATATTTTCCATACTAGATGTCATATCAAGGATAGGGTTTTTAGTATGATCATTGATGGGGGTAGCTGCACCAACATTGCTAGTACTGAATTAGTGGAGAAATTGAGCTTACCTACTTCAAAACATCCTAAACCATACAAGTTACAGTGGTTGAATGATTGTGGAGAAGTTAAGGTGACAAAACAGGTGCTAGTATCCTTTGCAGGTAGGTACAAGGATAAGGTATTATGTGATGTTGTACCTATGCATGTAGGACACTTGCTTTTAGGTCATCCATGACAATATGATAGGAGAGTAATACATGATGGGTTTAAGAATAGATATTCTTTTACCATGAATGGGCAAACAATCACTCTCTTTCTGCTGCTCAATCTCTCTTATTCTCACTTGATCTTCACACACTTGTCTAGATGTTGAAATTAAGTATCTCGCAGATGGTAAGTTATTAGTGGCAAGACGTGCTTTGAGTGTGCAAGTGAAAGAAGATGATGAGGTGCAACGTGATAATATTTTCCATACTAGATGTCATATCAAGGATAGGGTTTGTAGTATGATCATTGATGGGGGTAGCTGCACCAACATTGCTAGTACTGAATTAGTGGAGAAATTGAGCTTACCTACTTCAAAACATTCTAAACCATACAAGTTACAATGGTTGAATGATTGTGGAGAAGTTAAGGTGACAAAACAGGTGCTAGTATCCTTTGCAGGTAGGTACAAGGATAAGGTATTATGTGATGTTGTACCTATGCACGTAGGACACTTGCTTTAGGTCGTCCATGACAATATGATAGGAGAGTAATACATGATGGGTTTAAGAATAGATATTCTTTTACCATGAATGGGCAAACAATCACTCTTGTACCATTAACACCTAGACAAGTGTATGAAGATCAAGTGAGAATAAGAGAGATTGAGCAGCAGAAAGAGAGCGAGAGAAAAAGAGAGGCTGAGAGTTCAAACACTAGTAAGGTAGAGAGAATGGGAGCTGAGTGTGAGCGAAAAAGTGACAAAACACTTGAGTGTAAACGAGAGAATGAGAGGAAGAACAGTGAGAAAAAGAAAATGAGTGTCTATGCAAAAGGGAGAGATGTGAGGGCTGCTTTTCTAGCCAAACAGCAAATGTTTGTACTTTTGTACAAAGATGCTTATTTTTCTAACTCTGACTTTGATTTGTCTTTGCCTGGTGTTGTTACAACTCTTTTGCAGGATTTTAAGGATGTATTCCCTGAGGAGATACCGGATGGATTGCCACCAAAGAGGGGAATAGAACATCAAATTGACTTTATACCCGGAGCTACAATTCCAAACCGACCCGCATATAGAAGTAATCCTAAGGAGACAAAGGAGCTTCAAAGGCAGGTTGAAGAATTGATGAAGAAGGGGTATGTGAGGGAGAGCATGAGTCTATGTGCCGTTCTAGTATGACTTGTGTCTTAGAAGGATGAGACTTAGTGTATGTGCATCGATTGCAGAGCTGTCAACAAAATTACAGTTAAGTATCGACATCCCATGCCTAGATTAGATGACATGTTGGATGAATTGCATGGATCTTGTGTGTTTTCTAAGATTGATCTTAAAAGCGGATATCACCAAATTAGAATGAAAGAAGGAGATGAATGGAAAACTGCATTTAAAAGGAAACATGGTTTGTATGAGTGGTTGGTCATGCCTTTGGTTTAACTAATGCATCTAGTACTTTCATGAGATTAATGAATCATGTTTTGCATTCTTTCATTGGAAAATTTGTTGTGGTCTACTTTGACGATATATTAGTGTACAGCAAGAGAATAGATGAACATGTTAGGCATTTGCATTGTGTGCTTGATGTGTTAAGAAAAGACAAGTTGTATGCTAATTTGAAAAAGTGTTCCTTTTGCACTAATAAGATTGTATTTTTGGGCTATGTTGTTACGGCAGAAGGGATATAAGTAGATAAGGAGAAGGTTAAGGCTATTAGGGAGTGGCCTAGTCCTAGGAATGTTAGTGAAGTGCGTAGCTCTCATGGGTTGGCTAGTTTTTATAGGAGATTTGTTAAAGACTTTAGCACCATAGCTGCACCACTAACTGAGGTTGTGAAAAAGAGTGTGGGTTTTAAATGGGAAAGTGAGCAACAACATGCATTTGATTTGATTAATGATAGATTATGTTCTGCACCATTGCTTGCATTACCTGATTTCTCTAAGACATTTGAGATTGAGTGTGATGCATCGGGAATAGGTATAGGGGCTGTTCTTATGCAAAATAAGCGTCCTATAGCTTATTTTAGTGAGAAATTGAGTGGAGCATCGTTGAATTATCCTACTTATGACAAAGAGTTATATGCTTTAGTTAAGGCCTTAGAAAATTGGCAATATTATTTGTGGCCTAAGGAGTTTGTAATTCATACTGACCATGAGTCATTGAAGCATTTGAAAAGACAAGGTAAGTTGAGTCGAAGGCATGCTAAGTGGGTAGAGTTCATAGAAACATTTTCTTATGTGATCAAGTATAAACAGGGAAATGAAAATGTTGTAGCTGATGCATTATCTCGCAGGTATACTTTGATTTCTACTTTGAATGCAAGATTGTTAGGGTTTGAGCATATTAAAGACTTGTATGTGAATGATCCTGATTTTGCTTCTGTGTATGTTGCTTGTGAGAAAGGTGCATTTGGTAAATTTTATAGACATGAGGGGTATTTGTTTAGGGAGAGTAGATTGTGCATTCCTCAAGGATCTATAAGAGAGTTGCTAGTTGCTAGTTGCTAGTTAGAGAGGCGCATGAGGGTGGTTTAATGGGACATTTTGGTGTTAGAAAGACTTTGGATGTGTTAGATGAGCATTTCTTTTGGCCACAGATGAAGAGAGATGTTGAGAGAATGTGTGAGAAGTGCATAACATGTAGAAAGTCTAAGTCTAAAGTTTTACCCCATGGTTTGTATACACCTTTGCCCATACCTAGTGAACCTTGGATTGATATTTCAATGGATTTTGTATTGGGTTTACCTAGGTCCAAAAAGGGTCGAGATTCGGTGTTTGTTGTGATTGACAGGTTTTCGAAGATGGCTCATTTCATACCATGTCACAAGACTGATGATGCCACACATGTTGCTGACTTATTCTTCAAGGAGATTGTTCGACTTCATGAAGTGCCGAAGAGCATTGTTGCAGATCAAGATGCAAAGTTCTTAAGCCATTTTTGGAGGACGTTGTGGGAAAAGCTAGGAACGAAGTTATTGTTTTCTACTGCTTGTCATCCGCAAACCGATGGACAAACGAAGGTGGTAAGTAGGACTTTAGGTGCTTTGCTGCGTTCCATTATCCAAAAGAACTTGAAAAACTGGGAAGATTGCTTGCCACATGTAGAGTTTGCTTACAACAGGAGTGTGCATTCAACTATTGGTTGTTCACCATTCGAAGTTGTGTATGGGTTCAATCCACTCACTCTTTTGGATTTGATACCCTTACCTATGGAGGAAAGAGCTAATTTGGATGGTAAGAAGAAAGCTGAAGTTGTTAAGCAATTGCACGAGAGAGTTAGGCAACATATTGAGAGGTGAACTGAGCAATATGCTACTCAAGCTAACAAGGGATGAAAGAGAATTGTGTTCGAACCAGGAGATTGGGTTTGGGTGCATATGCGCAAGGAGAGGTTTTCTGTTCAACGAAAATCTAAATTGTAGCCTCGTGAAGATGGTCCATTCCAAGTGCTTGAACGTATCAATGACAATGCGTACAAGATAGACTTGCCAGGTGAGTATAATATTAGTGCTACTTTTAATGTTTCTGATTTTTCTCCTTTTGATTTTGATGTAGGTTCCAATTTGAGGACAAATCCTTTTGAGGAGAGGGGGAATTATGGAAACCAAGAAAGCAAGCCTATGGATCCTTTGAGCATCAATGGAGGACCTATGACGAGGGCTCGAGCTAAAAGGATGAAGGAAGCTTTGAATGGGCTCGTTCAAGATATTTGGGTCAAGAGTCTTGCACAACATGACTTGAACAGCTTAGAGGGAACATCAAGGCGTCAACATATTATTCTAGTTCAAGAACAAGTCCACGAACATCAATCTTGAGGCTTAGGTATAAATTATAATGCAATTGGACTGTTATTTATTTGTTTGATGTAAATTGGGCCTAATTTGTATTATGAGATTATTTTAAATTACTTTAATTTATTAGGTTTTTAATTAAGAGGCTGAGTCATTTATTTTTAAGTTAAAAAGCCCAATATGGGTATGTTTAGAAAAAGCCAAAGTCAAAGCTTAGATAGAGTCAAAGTCAAAGTCAATTAAAAATAGGGTTTTATTTAGCATCCAATAAGGTTTAGAATTGTATGCATATATAAGGCTTATTAAACCTAAATTTTCAATCAGTTGTCAATTGAATAAAAGATTTAACTTTTCTCTATTGTTCTTTTGTGAACTTTGAGAATTGCATCAAGATTTGTTCTTGACTTATCTCCCACATTCTCATCTCTTTCTTGGGAGTGGCGTCATTATATCTTTGGTTCTTGATTCGCTAATCAACGGGTCAAAAATTTTCTTGAAATCTGAATTATCTTTCTTGGGGTTGTGTTTCAATTTGCTTGTGGGTGTCGTATCAATATATACGGGGTTCGCATCACATAGATATGGTGCACTCGGCCCTACGAGAGAATGCCAAGTTGCTGTGACTGCGACGGTCGTGCCGCATGGTTCGAGGGGCATACAGGACCTCTAATGATGCGAACCCCGTATATATCGATACGACACCTACAATCAAATTGAAACACAACTCCAAGAAAGATAATTCAGATTTAAAGAAAATCTTTGACCCGTTGATTAGTGAATTAGAACCAAAGATATAACGATGTCACTCCCAAGAAAGATATGATAATGTGGGAGATAAGTCAAGATTTATAAATCAAGAACAAATGTTGATGCAATTCTCAAAGTTCACAAAAGAACAATGCGAAGCCGCTGTGGGCACGACAGGAGTGCCGCAGTGCTCAAGGGGCTTACAGGACCTCTAAACCTCACACGGGTGTGCGTGGCATGTTTGGCCCACAGATATGGTGTACTCGACCCTACGAGAGAATGCGAAGCCATTGTGAGCGTGAAGGGCGTGTCGCAGGGTGCGAGGGGCATACAGGACCTCTAAACCTCTCATGGACGTGTGTGGTGTGTTTGACCCACAGATATGGTGCACTCGACCCTATGCGAGAATGCCAAGTTGCTGTGAGCGCGAGGGACTTGCCGCATGGTGCGAGGGGCGTATAGGACCTCTAAACCTCACACGAGCTGCCACGCGTTTGGCTCACAGATATGGTGCACTCGGCTCTACGAGAGAATGCTAAGGCGTTGTGAGCGCGAGGGGAGTGTGACGCAAGGTGCAAGGGCCGTACAGGACCTTTAAACCTCACACGGGCGTGCGTGGGGCGTTTGGCCCATAGATATGGTGTATTCGGCCCTACGAGGGAATGCGAAGCTGCTATGAGCATAAGGGACGTGCCGCATGGTGCGAGGGGCGTACGAGACCTCTAAACCACACACGAGTGTGCGTGGTGCGTTTGGCCCATAGATATGGTGTACTCGGCCCTACGCAAGAATGCCAAGCCATTATGAGTGCGAGAGGCATACCGCATGGTGCGAGGGGTGTACAGGACCTCTAAACATCACATGGGCATGCGTGTAGTGCGTTTGGCTCACAGATATAGTGCACTCGGCTCTATGAGAGAATGCCAAGCTGCTGTGAGTGCGAGGGGCGTGCCGTGTGGTGCGAGGGACGTACAAGACCTCTAAACCTCACACAGGCATGCGTTGTGCGTTTGGCTCATAGATATGGTGTACTGTGCCCTACGAGAGAATGCCAAGCCACTATGAGCGCGAGGGGTGTGCCGAATGGTGCGAGGGGGGTACAAGACCTCTAAACCTTACACGGGCGTGCGTGGTGCCTTTGGCTCGCAGATATGGTGTACTAAGCCCTACGAGAGAATGCCAAGTCGCTGTGAGTGCGAGGGGCATGCCGCATGGGGCGAGGGCATACAGGATGATGGAAACCAAGATAGCAATCATGGAGGATAATGAGATAATCGGACAACGGAACAATTGAAGGCAATTGGGCTTAATCTTAAAGGCTTTGAACACTAATTGAAGGCAATTGGAATCAAACTGAAATTACTTGGGTTTTAATTAATTTGGGATTGTTTTAAATTAGTTTAATTTGTTAGGCTTTTAGTTATAGGGTTGAGTTTTAATTTGATTGTGGGTGTCGTATCGATACATACGGGGTTCGCATCAGTTGGTATCAGAGCTTCGGATAATTAATTCAGGCAAAGTTTGAGCTCGGAAAGGAAGTATTGAGTGATAAACACGTGAGTGGAGTGAAACACGTGAGGGAGTGTGTGAGATTTGTTTTCTAACATTCTTGTCAGGTTTCAATCACATCTTCGAACAACAATAACGATGGATCATGATTTGAGGACAAATCGTTTTGAGGAAAGCGGGAATGATGGAAACCAAGATAGCAATCATGAACGATAATGAGATAATTGGACAACGGGACAATCAAGTTGGTATACTAATGCAAACCCCACATATATCGATACGACACCCACAATCAAATTGAAACAAAACCCCAAGAAATATTAAAACAGGTTTATAACAAAAACTTTGACCCATTGATTATATCATTCAAGAATCAAAATTATAAAGAATTTTGACCCAGTGAATATATGATAATCAAGAACTGAAATTATAACAAGAATGATATTGACGCCACTTCCAAGACATAGATGAGAAAGTGGGGAGATAAGTCATGGTTTCGATCGCCACAAGCATAGCTTGATAAGATCACATGTTTATGAATGAACAAAAGAGAAACAAATCTCTCATTACTTTATTCCATCCACAACTTCTTCAAAATTTAGGTTTAATAAGCCTTATTATATAGGCATACAATCCTAATTCTTATTGGAAACTAAATAAAACCCTATTTTTAATTGACTTTGACTTTGACTTAGACTCTTTAACTTTGACTTTGACTTTTCTAAACACACCCATATTACGCTTTTAATTTAAATAAAAAACTCAGCCCTATAATTAAAAGCTTAATAAATTAAACTAATTTTAAACAATCTTATAATACAAATTAAACCCAAATTAATTAAAGCCCAATTAACTTCGGTTTGATTTCAATTGCCTTCATTTAGCGTTCAAAACCTTCAAGATTAAACACAATTGCCTTTAATTGTCTTGTTGTCCAATTGTATCTTGTCTTCTATGATTATTATCTTGGTTTCCATCACAAGCCGCTAAGAGCGCGAGGGGGCACGCATGGTGCCAGGGGCGTACAGGATATCTAAATATCATACGGGCATGCGTGATGCATTTGGCCCACAGATATGGTGCACTCGGCTCTACAAGAGAATGCCAAGCCGCTATGAGCGCGAGGGGCGTGCCGTAGGGTGCGAGGGGTATACAGGATCTCTAAACCTCACACCAGCGTGCGTGGCGCGTTTGGCCCGCAGCGTGCGAGGGGCATGTAGGACCTCTAAACCTCACGTGGGCGTGCGTGGTGCGTTTGGTCCACAGATACAGTGCACTCGACTCTACGAGAGAATGCCAAGTCGTTGTGAATGCAAGGTGATGCGAACCCCGTATATATCGATACGACACCCACGATCAAATTGAAACACAACCCCAAGAAAGATAATTCAGATTTCAAGAAAATCTTTGACCCGTTGATTAGCGAATCAAGAACCAAAGATATAACGACGCCACTCCCAAGAAAGAGATGAGAATGTGGGAGATAAGTCAAGGTTGATAAATCAAGAACAAATCTTGATGCAATTCTCAAAGTTCACAAGAGAACAATGGAGAAAAGTTAATTCTTTTATTCAATTGACAACTGATTGAAAAGTTAGGTTTAATAAGCCTTATATAGGCATACAATCCTAAACCTTATTGGAAACCAAATAAAACCCTATTTTTAATTGACTTTGACTCTTTGACTTTGACTCTTTCCTAAACACACCCATATTGGGCTTTTTAATGACTCAGCCTCCTTAATTAAAACTTAATAGATTAAACTAAATTAAAAACAATCCTATAATACAAATTAGGCCCAATGTAAATCAATTAAATAAATAACAGCCCAATTGCATTATAATCGACACCCAAGCCTCAAGATTTCTTAAGATTGATGTTCTTGGACTTGTTCTTGAACTTGAACAATATTTTGAAGTCTTGATGTTCCCTCCAAGCTGTCCAAGTCATGTTGTGCAAGACTCTTGGCCCAAATATCTTGAACGAGCCCATTTAAAGCTTCTTTCATCCTTTTAGCTCGAGCCCTCGTCATAGGTCCTCCGTTGATGCTCAAAGGATCCATAGGCTTGCTTCCTTCCATAGGCTTGCTTCGTTGTTTGCTTCGTTGGTTTCCATCATTCCCCCTCTCCTCAAAAGGATTTGTCCTCAAATCGGAACCTACATCAAAATCAAAAGGAGAAAGATCAGAAACATTAAAAGTAGCACTAACATTATACTCACCTGGCAAGTCTATCTTGTACGCATTGTCATTGATCCGTTCAAGCACTTGGAATGGACCATCTCCACGTGGCTGCAACTTCGATTTCCGTTGAATAGGAAACCTCTCCTTGCGCATATGCACCCAAACCCAATCTCCTGGTTCGAACACAATTCTCTTTCGCCCCTTGTTAGCTTGAGTAGCATATTGCTCGGTTCGCCTCTCAATTTGTTGCCTAACTCTCTCATGCAATTGCTTAACAACTTCAGCTTTCTTCTTACCATTCAGGTTAGCTCTTTCCTCCATAGGTAAAGGTATCAAATCCAAAGGAGTAAGTGGATTGAACCCATACACAACTTCGAATGGTGAACAACCAGTAGTTGAATGCACACTTCTATTGTAAGCAAACTCAACATGTGGCAAGCAATCTTCCCAATTCTTCAAATTCTTTTGGATAATGGAACGCAACAAAGCACCTAAAGTTCTGTTAACCACCTCCGTTTGTCCATCAGTTTGCGGATGACAAGCAGTAGAAAACAATAACTTTGTTCCTAGCTTCCCCCACAAAGTCCTCCAAAAATGGCTTAAGAACTTTGCATCTCGATCTGAAACAATGCTTTTCGACACTCCATGAAGTCGAACAATCTCCTTGAAGAATAAGTCAGCAACATGTGTGGCGTCATCGGTCTTGTGACATGGTATGAAATGAGCCATCTTCGAAAACCTGTCAACCACAACAAACACCGAATCTCGGCCCCTTTTGGACCTAGGTAAACCCAATACAAAATCCATTGAAATATCAATCCAAGGTTCACTAGGTATGGGCAAAGGTGTATACAAACCATGGGGTAAAACTTTAGACTTGGACTTTCTACATGTTATGCACTTCTCACACATTCTCTCAACATCTCTCTTCATGTGTGGCCAAAAGAAATGCTCATCTAACACATCCAAAGTCTTTCTAATACCAAAATGTCCCATTAAACCTCCCCCATGTGCTTCTCGAACTAGCAACTCTCTTATAGACCCTTGAGGAATGCACAATCTACTCTCCCTAAACAAATACCCCTCATGTCTATAAAATTTACCAAATGCACCTTTCTCACAAGCAACATACGCAGAAGCAAAATCAGGATCATTCACATACAAATCTTTAATATGCTCAAACCCTAATAATCTTGCATTCAAAGTAGAAATCAAAGTATACCTGCGAGATAATGCATCAGCTACAACGCTTTCCTTTCCCTGTTTATACTTGATCACGTAAGGAAACGTTTCTATGAACTCTACCCATTTAGCATGCCTCCTACTCAACTTACCTTGTCCTTTCAAATGCTTCAAGGACTCATGGTCAGTATGGATTACAAACTCCTTAAGGCCATAAATAATGTTGCCAATTTTCTAAGGCCCTAACTAAAGCATACAACTATTTATCATAAGTAGGATAATTCAACGATGCTCCACTCAATTTCTCACTAAAATAAGCTATAGGACGCCTATCTTGCATAAGAACAGCCCTTATACCTATTCCCGATGCATCACACTCAATCTCAAATGTCTTAGAGAAATCAGGTAATGCAAGCAATGGTGCAGAACATAATCTATCCTTAATCAAGTCAAATGCATGTTGTTGCTCACTTTCCCATTTAAAACCCACACTCTTTTTCACAACCTCAGTTAATGGTGCAGCTATGGTGCTAAAGTCTTTAACAAATCTCCTATAAAAACTAGCCAACCCATGAAAGCTACTCACTTCACTAACATTCCTAGGTCTAGGCCACTCCCTATAGCCTTAACCTTCTCCTCATCTACTTCTATCCCTTTTGCCGTAACAACATAGCCCAAAAATATAATCTTATCAGTGCAAAAGGAACATTTTTTCAAATTAGCATACAACTTTTCTTGTCTTAAAACATCAAGCACACAATGCAAATGCCTAACATGTTCATCTATGCTCTTGCTGTACACTAATATATCATCAAAATAGACCACAACAAATTTTCCAATGAAAGAACGCAAAACATGATTCATTAATCTCATAAAAGTACTAGGTGCATTAGTTAAACCAAAAGGCATGACTAACCACTCATACAAACCATGTTTCGTTTTAAATGCAGTTTTCCATTCATCTCCTTCTTTCATTCTAATTTGATGATATCCACTTTTAAGATCAATCTTAGAAAACACACAAGATCCATGCAGTTCATCCAACATGTCATCTAATCTAGGTATGGGATGTCGATACTTAACTGTAATTTTGTTGACAGCTCTGCAATCGATGCACATACGCCAAGTCCCATCCTTCTTAGGCACAAGTAATACTGGTACGGCACATGGGCTCATGCTCTCCCTCACATGCCCCTTTTTCATCAACTCTTCAACCTGTCTTTGAAGCTCCTTTGTCTCCTCGGGATTACTTCTATATGCCGGTCGATTTGGAATTGAAGCTCCGGGTATGAAGTCGATTTGATGTTCTATTCCCCTCTTTGGTGGCAATCCATCCGGTATGTCCTCAGGGAATACATCTTTAAAATCCTGCAAAAGAGTAGTAACAACACTAGGCAAAGACAAATCAAGGTCAGAGTTAGAAAAATAAGCTTCTTTGTACAAAAGTACAAACATTTGTTGCTTGGCTAGAAAAGCAACCCTCACATCGCTCCCTTTGGCATAGACACTCATTTTCTTTTTCTCACTTTTCTTCCTCTCATTCTCTCGTTTACACTCAAGTGTTTTGTCACTCTTTCTCTCACACTCAACTCTCTTTCCCTCGACCTCACTAGTGTTTGAACTCTCAGCCTCTCTTCTTCCCTCGCTCTCTTTCTTTTGTTCACTCTCTCTTATCCTCACTTGATCTTCATACACCTGTCTAGGTGTTAATGGTACAAGAGTGATTGTTCGCCCATTCATGGTAAAAGAATATCTATTCTTAAACCCATCATGTATCACTCTCCTATCATATTGCCATGGACGACCCAAAAGCAAGTGTCCCGCGTGCATAGGTACAACATCACATAACACCTTATCATTGTACCTACCAATAGCAAAGGATACTAGAACCTGTTTTGTCACCTTAACTTCTCCACAATCATTCAACCACTGTAACTTATATGGTTTAGGATGTTTTGAAGTAGGTAAACTCAATTTCTCCACTAATTCGGTACTAGCAACGTTGGTGCAGCTACCCCCATCAATGATCATACTACAAACCCTATCCTTGATATGGCATCTGGTATGGAAAATATTATCACGTTGCACCTCATCATCTTCCTTCACTTGCACACTTAGAGCACGTCTTGCCACTAGCAACTTTCCATCTGCGGGATACTCAATTTCAACATCACTAGCATCTTCTAACGGTGGCATCTCATCATCATCACTCTCCCCGTCGGTCTCGATATCTCCATCCTCTCTTAGGATCATAGTTCGCTTATTAGGACATTGCGAAGCTATGTGACCTCTTCCCAAACACCTGAAACATTGGATATCCCTATTCCTGCCTTGTGTTGCCACGGCCTTGCCCTTATCATGGCTGCTATCCCTACCATCCTTAGGCTTAGCACTCTCAGCCTTAGGCTTTTGTAATGACCTATCTTCTTTTCTATTCCAATTCGACTTCCAAGTGGATGTGGAACCCGAATTTCTGCCATATCGTGACATTGCACCCTTCCTTTTTGAGTTGTTTCTCCACTTTCATAGCCATATGGACCAAGTCCTCAAGCTCCACATAATGTTGCAACTCAACAATATTGGCAATGTCTTCATTCAAGCCTTGCAGAAATCGCGCCATAGTAGCCTCTCTATCTTCCTCAATATTGGCTCTAACCATGGCTATCTCCATCTCCTTGTAGTAATCCTCCACACTTTTGGAACCTTGGGTAAGACTTTGCAATCGTCGATAAAGTTCCCTATAGTACGACCTAGGAACAAACCGTTTTCTCATAACAGTTTTCATCTCACCCCAAGTGTTTATAGGACGTTCCTCGTTTCTCCTCCTATCTTGCACTAATTGTCCCCACCAAACCACGACATAATCTACAAACTCGGCTGCAGCTAACTTCACCTTCTTCTCCTCGGAAAAGTTATGACACTCAAAGACCAACTCTACTCGCTTCTCCCACTCTAGATACACATCAGGATCAGCCTTCCCATGAAAAGAGGGTATCTTCATCTTAATGCTACTAAGATCCTTATCTAGTCTATCGGGTCTATCATCCCATCTTCCTCTCTCATTCACATCCCCATAGTACCTATTATCTCCGTTACCTCTACGACCACCTCTACCACCTCTAATTCTGCCCCTATTAGCATTAGTAGAAATGTCATCTCCTTCTAACTCTTCCCCATGTAAATCAGCCTCTAATTCATCATTGACACCATGTACTTCCGGAGTTCTCCTTTGCGAATCTCTATGCAATCTAGATATGGCAGCATCTTGCCTATCCATTCGATCCCTAAAATCCATAAACACCATGTTCATCCTCTCAAATTGTTGTTGCATTGCCTTGAGCATGAACGATACATCTGTATTTTCTCCTCCTTCCACTTCTTTACTTTTGTCTAAAGACATGTTTGACACCTGAAAAGAATGTTAGTAAAGAAAATAATTCACAACACTCCCTCACGTGTTTCACTCTAGTCCTCACGTGTTTAGCACTCAGCACTCTTGATTTAACTCAACACTCCCTGTCCACACTCAAACTTTTCTCACCAAGTTCTTTATAGAACTAATCGATCACAACAAGGTCACCCTTGAAATAATCACCCCTGACAAATCGCAACAAAGAAAAGAAAGCGCACAAAGAATACGAAAGAAAAAGGATCAACAATTAACACAGAGTAACAATGAACAGAAAGCAATCTGGTTTCAAGAAAGATTCGAAAACCGTAAAGGCTTGAATTGCAATTAAGGAGAATCAATATCAACTCACTTCAATCCAAACAATTTATGGCGTTCAATTCTCTCTCTTTTTTTTTTTTGACACTTCTTTTTTTTCTGGGATTTTTTTTTTCTGATACTGTTTTTTTCTTTTTTTTTTTTCTCTTTTTTTTTTCTTTTTTTTTTTTTTTTTGACTCAAACTAGAACGCACACAAACTAAATTGACTGTAAATTGAAGATTTGAACCACAAACAAAAGATTAATATGAATCTTGATGAATCAAGAAACGCCAAGAAACAATTATGTTGATATATGGAGCACAAGAAACAGAAGCAAACAGAATTTAATTAAGATGGATAGGACGTGCAGATTCACAAAACAAAGAAAGAACAATTCTTTATGTGATGCACGTGTAGATAGCAGATCAAAGAAGAAAAATTGATGTGGTGGCAATTCTTGGATGGTTATTTGTGGCAATATTGTGATGCACGAATTTCAAAAACAGAAGAGAATAACAAGCAAAGATTGATGTGCGGCTAATGTTTGTAACGCAAGGGTTTCATGACCAGAATAAAAAAAAAACAAATAAAGATGTGCAGCTAATGTTTATGATGCACGCACAACCAGAATAAAAGAAAAAAAAAGTATTGATGATTGATTATGGTGTTGCACAATAAGGAATAATTCGAGAATAATAAAACAATCAAACCTGAATTAATTAACCGAAGCTCTGATACCAACTGATGCGAACCCCGTATATATCGATACGACACCCACGATCAAATTGAAACACAACCCCAAGAAAGATAATTCAGATTTCAAGAAAATCTTTGACCCGTTGATTAGCGAATCAAGAACCAAAGATATAACGACGCCACTCCCAAGAAAGAGATGAGAATGTGGGAGATAAGTCAAGGTTGATAAATCAAGAACAAATCTTGAAGCAATTCTCAAAGTTCACAAGAGAACAATGGAGAAAAGTTAATTCTTTTATTCAATTGACAACTGATTGAAAAGTTAGGTTTAATAAGCCTTATATAGGCATACAATCCTAAACCTTATTGGAAACCAAATAAAACCTTATTTTTAATTGACTTTGACTCTTTGACTTTGACTCTTTCCTAAACACACCCATGTTGGGCTTTTTAATGACTCAGCCTCCTTAATTAAAACTTAATAGATTAAACTAAATTAAAAACAATCCTATAATACAAATTAGGCCCAATGTAAATCAATTAAATAAATAACAGCCCAATTGCATTATAATCGACACCCAAGCCTCAAGATTTCTTAAGATTGATGTTCTTGGACTTGTTCTTGAACTCGAACAATATTTTGAAGTCTTGATGTTCCCTCCAAGCTGTCCAAGTCATGTTGTGCAAGACTCTTGGCCCAAATATCTTGAACGAGCCCATTTAAAGCTTCTTTCATCCTTTTAGCTCGAGCCCTCGTCATAGGTCCTCCGTTGATGCTCAAAGGATCCATAGGCTTGCTTCCTTCCATAGGCTTGCTTCGTTGTTTGCTTCGTTGGTTTCCATCACAAGGGGAGTGTCGTATGGTGCGAGGGGCATATAGGACCTCTAAACCTCACACGGGGGTGCGTGGTGCGTTTGGCTCACAGATATGGTGCACTCAGCTGTATGAGAGAATGCCAAGCTGCTGTGAGCGCGAGGGGCGTGCCGCATAGTGCGAGGGCCGTACAGGACCTCTAAACCACACACGGGCATGCGTGGCGCGTTTGGTCCACAGATGTGTTGTACTCGGCCCTACGTGAGAATGCCAAGCCGTTGTGAGTGCGAGAGGAGTTCCGCATGGAGCGTGGGGCGTACAGGGCATCTAAACATCGCACGGGTGTACGTGGTGTGTTTGCCTCATAGATATGGTGTACTCAGCTCTATGAGAGAATGCCAAGCCGCTCGGAGCGCGAGGGGTGTGCCGCATGGTGCGAGGGGCGTATGGACCTCTAAACCTCACACAGGCATGCGTTTTGCGTTTGGGTTATAGATATGGTGTACTAGGCCCTACGAGAGAATGCTAAGCCACTGTGAGCGTAGGGGGTGTGCCGAATGGTGTGAGGAGCTTATAGGACTTATAAACCTCACACGGACGTGCGTGGTGCATTTGGCCCACAGATATGGTGTACTCGGCCCTACGAGAGAATGTGTTGTCGTTGTGAGCACAAGGGGGGTGCCACAGGGTACGAGGGGCGTACAGGTCCTCTAAATCTCACACAAGCGTGCATGGTGCGTTTGGCCCACAAATATCGTGCACTCAGCTTTACGAGAGAATGCCAAGTCGTTGTGAGCGCAAGGGGCCTGTCGCATGATGCCAGGGGCTTACAGGATATCTAAACATCACACTGGCGTGCGTGATGGAAACCAAGATAGCAATCATGGAGGACAATGAGACAATTAGACAACGAGCCAATTGGACTTAATCTTGAAGGCTTTGGGATGCTAATTGAATGCAATTGGACTTTATTAGGCTTCACAATGTTATTCAAGTTCAAGAACAAGTCCAAGAACATCAATCTTGAAGAAATCTTGAGCCTTGGGTGTCAATTATAATGCAATTGGTCTATTATTTAATTGTCTAATGTAAATTGGGCCTAATTTATATTATAAGATTGTTTTAAATTTGTTTAATTTATTAGGCTTTTAATTATAGGGCTGAATCATTTATTTTTAAATTAAAAGCCTAACATGGGTATGTTTAGGAAAAGGTCAAGTCAAAGTCAAAGTCAAAGTTAGAGTCAAAGTTAGAGTCATAGTCAATTAAAAATAGGGTTTTATTTAGTTTCCAATAAGGTTTAGGATTGTATGCCTATTTAAGGCTTATTAAACCTAAATTCTGAAGAAGTTGTTGATGGAATGAAGTAATTGAGAGATTTGTTTCTCTTTTGTTCATTGTTGAACATGTGATCTTATCAAGTTATGCTTGTGGCGATCGAAACCATGACTTATCTTCCACCTTTTCATCTATGTCTTGGGGGTGGCGTCAATATCATTCTTATTATAATTTTGGTTCTTGATTATCATATATTCAATGGGTCAAAATTCTTTATAATTTTGGTTCTTGAATGACATAATCAATGGGTCAAAATTTTCGTTATAAATCTGTTTTAATCTTTCTTGGGGTTGTGTTCAAATTTGATTGTGGGTGTCGTATCTTTATATACGGGGTTCGCATCAGTGCGTGATGCGTTTGGCCCACAAATATGGTGCACTCGCCTCTACGAGAGAATGCCAAGCCGCTACGAGTGCGAGGGGCATGCCTAATGGTGCCAAGGGCGTACAGGACCTCTGGACCTCACACAGGCAGGCGTTGTGCGTTTGCCTTATAGATATGGTATACTCAGCTCTACGAGAGAATGGCAAGAAGTTGTGAGCGTGAGGGGCGTGCCTCTTGGTGCTAGGGGTGTACAGGACTTCTAAGCCTCACAGGGGCATGCGTTGTGCCTTTTGCTCACATATATGGTGAACTGGGTTTTACGAGGGAATGCGAAGCCGCTGTGGGCATGACGGGAGTGCCGTAGGGCGCGAGGGGCATACAGGACCTCTAAACCTCACACAGGCATGCGTGGCACGCTTGGTCACAGATTTGGTGTACTTGGCCTTACGAGAGAATGCGAAGCCGCTGTGAGCGCGAGGGGCGTACAGGACGTCTAAACCTCGCATAGGCGTGCGTGGTGCGTTTGGCCCACAGATATAGTGCACTCGGCTCTACGAGAGAATGCCAAGTCGTTGTGAGCGCGAGGGGCGTACAGAGAATGCCAAGTCGTTGTGAGCGCGAGGGGCGTACAGGACCTCTAAACCTCACACGGGCGTGCATGGCACGTTTGGCTCATAGATATGGTGTACTCGGCCTATGCGAGAATGCCAAGCCGTTGTGAGCGCAAGGGGCATGCCGCATGGTGCGAGGGGTGTACAGGACCTCTAAACCTCACACGGGTGTACGTGGCGCGTTTGGCCCACAGATATGGTGTACTGGGCCCTAGGAGAGAATGCCAAGCCGCTGTGAGTGCAAGGGGTGTGCTGAATGGTGAGAGGAGCGTACAGGACCTCTAAACCTCACACGGGCGTGCGTGGCACGTTTGGCCCACAGATATGGTGTACTCGGCCCTATGAGAGAATGCGAAGCTGTTGTGAGCGCGAGGGGTGTGCCGTATGGTGCGAGAGGCGTACAGGACCTTTCAACCTCACACGGGTGTGCGTGGCGCGTTTGGCCCACAGATGTGTTGTACTCGGCCCTACGCGAGAATGCCAAGCCGTTGTGAGTGCGAGGGGCGTGCCGCATGGTGCGAGGGGTGTACAGGACCTCTAAACCTCACACAGGCGTGCGTGGCGCGTTTGGCCCACAGTGTACTGGGCCCTAGGAGAGAATACCAAGCCGCTGTGAGCACGAGGGGTGTGCCGAATGGTGGGAGGAGCGTACAGGATCTCTAAACCTCACACGGGCGTGCGTGGCGCGTTTGGCCCACAGATATGGTGTACTCAGCCCTACGAGAGAATGCGAAGCCGTTGTGAGTGCAAGAGGCGTGCCGCAAGGTGCGAGGGGCATTTAGGACTGCTAAACCTCACACGGGCGTGCATGATGCGTTTGTCCCACAGATATCGTGCACTTGGCTTTACGAGAGAATGCCAAGCTGCTGTGAGCGCAAGGGGTCTGCCGCATGGTGTCAGGGGCTTACAGGATATCTAAACATCATACGAGCGTGCGTGATGCGTTTGGCCCACAAATATGATGCACTCGCCTCTACAAGAGAATGCCAAGCCGTTGTGAGCGCGAGGGGCATGCCGGATGGTGCCAGGGGCGTACAGGACCTCTGGACCTCACACGAGCGTGCGTTGTGTGTTTGGCTTATAGATATGGTATACTCAGCTCTACAAGAGAATGCCAAGAAGCTGTGAGCGCAAGGGGAGTGCCGCTTGGTGTGAGGGGTGTACTGATGCGAACCCCATATGTATCGATACGACACCCACAAGCAAATTGAAACACAACCCCAACAAAGATAATTCAGATTTAAAGAAATCTTTGACCCGTTGATTAGCGAATCAAGAACTAAAGATATAACGACGCCACTCCCAAGAAAGAGATGAGAATGTGGGAGATAAGTCAAGGTTGATAAATCAAGAACAAATCTTGATGCAATTCTCAAAGTTCACAATAGAACAATGGAGAAAAGTTAAATCTTTTATTCAATTGACAACTGATTGAAAAGTTAGGTTTAATAAGCCTTATATAGGCATACAATCCTAAACCTTATTGGAAACCAAATAAAACCCTATTTTTAATTGACTTTGACTCTTTCCTAAACACACCCATATTGGGCTTTTTAATGACTCAGCCTCCTAATTAAAACTTAATAAATTAAACTAAATTAAAAACAATCCCATAATACAAATTAGGCCTAATGTAAATCAATTAAATAAATAACAGTCCAATTGCATTATAATCGACACCCAAGCCTCAAGATTTCTTCAAGATTGATGTTCTTGGACTTGTTCTTGAACTTGAATAATATTTTGAAGCCTAATAACGTCCAATTGCATTCAATTAGCGTCCCAAAGCCTTCAAGATTAAGTCCAATTGCCTCGTTGTCCAATTGTTTCATTGTCCTCCATGATTGCTATCTTGGTTTCCTTCATGTACAGCACCTTTAAAACTCACATGGGCATGCATTGTGCCGTTGGCTCACATATATGGTGAATTGGGCCCTACGAGAGAATGCGAAGTAGCTGTGGGCACGACGGGAGTGCCGCAGGGTGCGAGGGGCATACAGGATCTCTAAGCCTCACACAGGCATGCGTGGCATGTTTGGCCACAGATTTGGTGTACTCAGCCCTACGAGAGAATGCGAAGCCGCTGTGAGCGCGAGGGGCGTGTCGTATGGTGCTAGGGGCGTACAGGACCTCTAAACCTCACACGGGCAAAAGTGGTGCGTTGGCCCATAGATATGGAGTACTCGACCCTACGCGAGAATGCCAAGCCGTTGTGAGCGCGAGAGGCATGCCCCATGATGCGATGTGCGTACAGGACCAGTAAACATAACACGGACATGCGTGGTGCGTTTGGCTCACAGATATGGTGCACTCTACTCTACGAGAGAATGTCAAGCCGCTGTGAGCGCGAGGGGCGTGGCGTATGGTGCGATGGGCGTACAGGACCTCTAAACCTCATATAGGCATGCGTTGTGCGTTTGGCTCATAGATATGGTGTACTGGGCCCTACGAGAGAATGCCAAGTCGATGTGAGCGCGAGGGGTGTGCGGAATGGTGCGAGGGGTGTACAGGACCTCTAAACCTCACACGGGCGTGCGTGGTGGCTTTGGCCCACAGATATGGTGTATTGAGCTCTATGAGAGAATGCGAAGCCACTGTGAACGCGAGGTGAGTGCCACAGGGTGCGAGGGCATACAGGACCTCTAAACCTCACACGGGCATGCGTGTCACGTTTGGCCCACAGATATGGTGTACTGGGCCCTACAAGAGAATGCGAAGCTTCTGTGAGCGCGAGGGGAGTGCCGTAGGGTGCGAGGGGTGTACTGATGCGAACCCCGTATCCAATTATATCTTTGCCTTCCATGATTGCTATCTTGGTTTCCATCACGTACAGGACCTCTAAACCTCAGACGGGCGTGCGTGGTGCGTTTGGCTGACAGATATAGTGCACTCAGCTCTACGAGAGAATGCCAAGCCGCTGTGAGCGCGAGGGGTGTACCGCAGATTGCGAGGGGCGTACAGGACCTCTAAACCTCAAACGGGTGTCCGTGGCGCGTTTGGCCCACAGATGTGGTGTACTCGGCCCTACGAGAGAATGCGAAGCCACTATGAGCGCGAGGGACGTGTCGTATGGTGCAAGGGGCGTACAGGACCTCTAAACCTCCCACGGGCCTGCGTGGTGCGTTTGGCCCATAGATATGGTGTATTCGGCCGTACACAGGAACGTCAAGTCGTTATGAGTGCGAGGGGAGGGCCGCAGGATGCGAGGGGTGTACAGGACCTCTAAACCTCATATTGGCGTACAGGATGCGTGGCACGTTTGGCCCACAGATACGGTGTTGTAGGCCTTACGAGAGAATGTGAAGCCGCTATGAGCGTGAGGGGCGTGCTGCAAGGTGCGAGGTGCATACAGTGTCTCTAAACCTCACACGGGCGTGTGAGGTGCATTTTGCCCACAGATATGGTGCACTCGGCTCTACGAGAGAATGTCATCCCGTTGTGAGTGTGAGGGGGTGCCACATGGTGCTAGAGGCTTACGAGAGAAGGTGGGAGATAAGTTATGATTTCAATCGCCACAAGCATAGCTTGATAAGATCACATGCTCATGAATGAACAAAAGAGATAATTCACTCTCTCAATTAAACATAATTGACTGCATCTTCATTCCATAAGCAACTTATTGAAAATTTTGGTTTAATAAGACTTATATAGGTATACAATCCTAATTCTTATTGGAAACTAGTCGTTATATCTTTGGTTCTTGATTCGCTAATCAACGGGTCAAAGATTTTCTTTAAATCTGAATTATCTTTCTTAGGATTGTGTTTCAATTTGATTGTGGGTGTCGTATCTTTATATACGGGGTTCTCATCAGTTGGTATCAGAGCTTCGGTTAATTAATTCAGGTATGGTTTATCCATTTATCTTTTTGCTTTTTGATTTTTTTTTTTTATTTTGCCGCAAATCACCATATTTATTCGGCTTTGGGCTTTGACATCAATTAATTCTTTTTGTTTTGTCTATTGCTTTTGGCATCACAAACAATCATCACATATATAATTCTTTGATTTTTGCAATTTGCATGCCTCACAAACATCAACTTCTTTTTTCTTGCAATTTGCACGGCTCACAGACATCAACCTGATATTCTGCTTTTATTTTTCTTTGCCTTGCAATCTGAACGCCACACATTCTCAACCCATTCCACATATCTATTCTTTCTTTTGTTTAGTGAAGATCGCCAGCCAAACATTCTAACATATATATATTTTTGTGAGTCTGGACACCAAACATTCAACATTAAGCCAATTCATGACTTTGTTAAAAAAAAAAAAAAAAAGAAAACAGTATCAGAAAAAAAAAAATACCAGAAAAAAAAGTGTCAAAAAAAAAAAAATGAAAGCCATAAATTACTTGGATTGAAGTGAGTAGATATTGAGTCTCCTTAATTGCAATTCAAGACCTTTACGGTTTTCGAATCTTTCTTGAAATCAGATTGCTTTTGTTCATTGTCATTCTTGTGTTAATTGTTGATTCTTATTTCTTTCGTATTTCTTGTGCGCATTCTTTTCTTTGTTGAGATTTGTCAGGGGTGATTATCTCAAGGATGACCTTGTTGTGATCGATTAGTTCTATAAAGAACTTGGTGAGAAAAGTTTAAGTGTGGAAAGGGAGTGTTGAGTTAAATCAAGAGTGCCGAGCGATAAACACATGAGGACTAGAGTGAAACACGTGAGGGAGTGTTGTGAATTATTTTCTTTACTAACATTCTTTTCAGGTATCAAACATGTCATTAGACAAAGGTAAAGAAGTTGAAGGAGGAGAAAATACAGATGTATCGTTCATGCTCAAGGCAATGCAACAACAATTTGAGAGGATGAACATGGTGTTTATGGATTTTAGGGATCGAATGGATAGACAAGATGCTGCCATAGCTAGATTGTATAGAGATCCACAAAGGAGAACTCCGGAATTACGTGGTGTCAATGATGAATTAGAGGCTGATTCACATGGTGAAGAGTTGGAAGGAGATGACAATTCCACTAATGCAAATAGGGGCAGAATTAGAGGTGGTAGAGGTGGTCGTAGAGGTAAGGGAGATAATAGGTACTATGAGAATGTGAATGAGAGAGGAAGATGGGATGATAGGCCCGATAGACTAGATAAGGAACTTAGTAGCATTAAGATGAAGATACCCTCTTTTCATGGGAAGACTGATCCTGATGTGTATCTAGAGTGGGAGAAGCGAGTAGAGTTGGCCTTTGAGTGTCATAACTTTTCTGAGGAAAAGAAGGTGAAGTTAGCTGCAGCCGAGTTTGTAGATTATGCCGTGGTTTGGTGGGGACAATTAGTGCAAGATAGGAGGAGAAACGAGGAACGTCCTATAAACACTTGGGGTGAAATGAAAACTGTTATGAGGAAGCAGTTTGTTCCTAGGTCATACTATAGGGAACTTTACCGACGATTGCAAAGCCTTACCCAAGGTTCCAAAAGTATGGAAGACTACTAAAAGGAGATGGAGATAGCCACGGTTAGAGCCAATAGTGAGGAAGATAGAGAGCCTACTATGGCGCGATTTCTGCAACGATTAAATGAAGACATTGCCAATATTGTTGAGTTGCAACATTATGTGGAGCTTGAGGACTTGGTCCATATGGCTATGAAAGTGGAGAAACAACTCAAAAGAAAGGGTTCAATGTCACGATACGGCAAAAATTCGAGTTCCACATCCACTTGGAAGTCGAATTGGGGTAGAAAAGAAGATAGGGCATCACAAAAGCCTAAGGCTGAAAGTGCTAAGCCTAAGGAATGTAGGGATAGCAGCCATGATAAGGGCAAGGCTGAGGCAACACAGGGGAGACATAGAGATATCAAATGTTTTAGGTGTTTGGGAAGAGGTCACATAGCTTCGCAATGTCCTAATAAATGAACTATGATCCTGAGAGAGGATGGAGATATAGAGACTGACGAGGAGAGTGATGATAATGAGAGGCCACTGTTGGAAGACGCAAGTGATGTTGAACGTAGATGGTAAGTTGTTTGTGGCAAGACGTGCTTTGAGTGTGCAGGTGAAGGAAGATGATGAGGTGCAACATGATAATATTTTCCATACTAGATGCCATATCAAGGATAGGGTTTGTAGTATCATCATTGATGGGGGTAGCTGCTGATGCGAACCCCGTATATATCGATACGACACCCACAAGCAAATTGAAAACACAACCCCAAGAAAGATAATTCAGATTTAAAAAAATCTTTGACCTGTTGATTAGCAAATCAAGAACCAAAGATATAACGACGCCACTCCCAAGAAAGAGATGAGAATGTGGGAGATAAGTCAAGGTTGATAAATCAAGAACAAATCTTGATGCAATTCTCAAAGTTCACAAGAGAACAATGGAGAAAAGTTAAATCTTTTATTCAATTGACAACTGATTGAAAAGTTAGGTTTAATAAGCCTTATATGATGCGAACCCCGTATATAACGATACGACACCCACAAGCAAATTGAAACACAACCCCAAGAAAGATAATTCAGATTTAAAGAAATCTTTGACCCATTGATTAGCGAATCAAGAACCAAAGATATAACGACGCCACTCCCAAGAAAGAGATGAGAATGTGGGAGATAAGTCAAGGTTGATAAATCAAGAACAAATCTTGATGCAATTCTCAAAGTTCACAAGAGAACAATGGAGAAAAGTTAAATCTTCTATTCAATTGACAACTGATTGAAAAGTTAGGTTTAATAAGCCTTATATAGGCATACAATCCTAAACCTTATTGGAAACCAAATAAAACCCTAATTTTAATTGACTTTGACTCTTTGACTTTGACTCTTTCCTAAACACACCCATATTGGGCTTTTTAATGACTCAGCCTCCTAATTAAAACTTAATAGATTAAACTAAATTAAAAACAATCTTATAATACAAATTAGGCCCAATTTAAATCAATTAAATAGATAATAGCCCAATTGCATTATAATCGACACCCAAGCCTCAAGATTTCTTTAAGATTGATGTTCTTGGACTTGTTCTTGAGCTTGAACAATATTTTGAAGTCTTGATGTTCCCTCCAAGCTGTCCAAGTCATGTTGTGCAAGACTCTTGGCCCAAATATCCAGAACGAGCCCATTTAAAGCTTCCTTCATCCTTTTAGCTCGAGCCCTCGTCATAGGTCCTCCATTGATGCTCAAATGATCCATAGGCTTGCTTCCTTGGTTTCCATCATTCCCCCTCTCCTCAAAAGGATTTGTCCTCAAATCGGAACCTACATCAAAATCAAAAGGAGAAAGATCAGAAACATTAAAAGTAGCACTAACATTATACTCACCTGGCAAGTCTATCTTGTACGCATTGTCATTGATACGTTCAAGCACTTGGAATGGACCATCTCCACGTGGCTGCAACTTCGATTTTCGTTGAACAGGAAACCTCTCCTTGCGCATATGCACCCAAACCCAATCTCCCGGTTCGAACACAATTCTCTTTCGCCCCTTGTTAGCTTGAGTAGCATATTGCTCGGTTCGCCTCTCAATTTGTTGCCTAACTCTCTCGTGCAATTGCTTAACAACTTCAGCTTTCTTCTTACCATCCAGGTTAGCTCTTTCTTCCATAGGTAAAGGTATCAAATCCAAAGGAGTAAGTGGATTGAACCCATACACAACTTCGAATGGTGAACAACCAGTAGTTGAATGCACACTCCTGTTGTAAGCAAACTCGACATGTGGCAAGCAATCTTCCCAATTCTTCAAATTCTTTTGGATAATGGAACGCAACAAAGCACCTAAAGTTCTATTAACCACCTCCGTTTGTCCATCAGTTTGCGGATGACAAGCAGTAGAAAACAATAACTTTGTTCCTAGCTTCCCCCACAAAGTCCTCCAAAAATGGCTTAAGAACTTTGCATCTCGATCTGAAACAATGCTCTTCGGCACTCCATGAAGTCGAACAATCTCCTTGAAGAATAAGTCAGCAACATGTGTGGCGTCATCAGTCTTGTGACATGGTATGAAATAAGCCATCTTCGAAAACCTGTCAACCACAACAAACACCGAATCTCGGCCCCTTTTGGACCTAGGTAAACCCAATACAAAATCCATTGAAATATCAATCCAAGGTTCACTAGGTATGGGCAAAGGTGTATACAAACCATGGGGTAAAACTTTAGACTTAGACTTTCTACATGTTATGCACTTCTCACACATTCTCTCAACATCTCTCTTCATGTGTGGCCAAAAGAAATGCTCATCTAACACATCCAAAGTCTTTCTAACACCAAAATGTCCCATTAAACCTCCCCCATGTGCTTCTCGAACTAGCAACTCTCTTATAGACCCTTGAGGAATGCACAATCTACTCTCTCTAAACAGATACCCCTCATGTCTATAAAATTTACCAAATGCACCTTTCTCACAAGCAACATACATAGAAGCAAAATCAAGATCATTCACATACAAATCTTTAATATGCTCAAACCCTAACAATCTTGCATTCAAAGTAGAAATCAAAGTATACCTGCGAGATAATGCATCAGCTACAACGTTTTCCTTTCCTTGTTTATACTTGATCACGTAAGGAAACGTTTCTATGAACTCTACCCACTTAGCATGCCTCCTACTCAACTTACCTTGTCCTTTCAAATGCTTCAAGGACTCATGGTCAGTATGGATTACAAACTCCTTAGGCCATAAATAATGTTGCCAATTTTCTAAGGCCCTAACTAAAGCATACAACTCTTTATCATACGTAGGATAATTCAACGATGCTCCACTCAATTTCTCACTAAAATAAGCTATAGGACGCCTATCTTGCATAAGAACAGCCCCTATACCTATTCCCGATGCATCACACTCAATCTCAAATGTCTTAGAGAAATCAGGTAATGCAAGCAATGGTGCAGAACATAATCTATCCTTAATCAAGTCAAATGCATGTTGTTGCTCACTTTCCCATTTAAAACCCACACTCTTTTTCACAACCTCAGTTAATGGTGCAGCTATGGTGCTAAAGTCTTTAACAAATCTCCTATAAAAACTAGCCAACCCATGAAAGCTACGCACTTCACTAACATTCCTAGGTCTAGGCCACTCCTTAATAGCCTTAACCTTCTCCTCATCTACTTCTATTCCTTCTGCCGTAACAACATAGCCCAAAAATACAATCTTATCAGTGCAAAAAGAACACTTTTTCAAATTAGCATACAACTTTTCTTTTCTTAACACTTCAAGCACACAATGCAAATGCCTAACATGTTCATCTATGCTCTTGCTGTACACTAATATGTCATCAAAGTATACCACAACAAATTTTCCAATGAAAGAACGCAAAACATGATTCATTAATCTCATGAAAGTACTAGGTGCATTAGTTAAACCAAAAGGCATGACTAACCACTCATACAAACCATGTTTCGTTTTAAATGCAGTTTTCCATTCATCTCCTTCTTTCATTCTAATTTGGTGATATCCACTTTTAAGATCAATCTTAGAAAATACACAAGATCCATGCAATTCATCCAACATGTCATCTAATCTAGGTATGGGATGTCGATACTTAACTGTAATTTTGTTGACAGCTCTACAATCGATGCACATACGCCAAGTCCCATCCTTCTTAGGCACAAGTAATACTGGTACGGCACATGGACTCATGCTCTCCCTCACATGCCCCTTTTTCATCAATTCTTTAACCTGCCTTTGAAGCTCCTTTGTCTCCTCGGGATTACTTCTATATGCTGGTCGATTTGGAATTGAAGCTCCGGGTATGAAGTCAATTTGATGTTCTATTCCCCTTTTTGGCGGTAATCCATCTGGTATGTCCTCAGGGAATACATCCTTGAAATCCTGCAAAAGAGTTGTAACAACACTAGGCAAAGACAAATCAAGGTCAGAGTTAGAAAAATAAGCATCTTTGTACAAAAGTACAAACATTTGTTGCTTGGCTAGAAAAGCAACCCTCACATCGCTCCCTTTGGCATAGACACTCATTTTCTTTTTCTCACTTTTCTTCCTCTCATTCTCTCGTTTACACTCAAGTGTTTTGTCACTCTTTCTCTCACACTCAACTCTCTTTCTCTCGACCTCACTAGTGTTTGAACTCTCAGCCTCTCTTCTTCCCTCGCTCTCTTTCTTTTGTTCACTCTCTCTTATCCTCACTTGATCTTCATACACCTGTCTAGGTGTTAATGGTACAAGAGTGATTGTTCGCCCATTCATGGTAAAAGAATATCTATTCTTAAACCCATCATGTATTACTCTCCTATCATATTGCCATGGACGACCCAAAAGCAAGTGTCCCGCGTGCATAGGTACAACATCACATAACACCTTATCCTTGTACCTACCAATAGCAAAGGATACTAGAACCTGTTTTGTCACCTTAACTTCTCCACAATCATTCAACCACTGTAACTTATATGGTTTAGGATGTTTTGAAGTAGGTAAACTCAATTTCTCCACTAATTCGGTACTAGCAACGTTGGTGCAGCTACCCCCATCAATGATCATACTACAAACCCTATCCTTGATATGGCATCTAGTATGGAAAATATTATCACGTTGCACCTCATCATCTTCCTTCACTTGCACACTTAGAGCACGTCTTGCCACTAGCAACTTCCATCTGCGGGATACTCAATTTCAACATCACTAGCATCTTCTAACGGTGGCATCTCATCATCATCACTCTCCCCGTCGGTCTCGATATCTCCATCCTCTCTTAGGATCATAGTTCGCTTATTAGGACATTGCGAAGCTATGTGACCTCTTCCCAAACACCTGAAACATTGGATATCCCTATTCCTACCTTGTGTTGCCACGGCATTGCCCTTATCATGGCTGCTATCCCTACCATCCTTAGGCTTAGCACTCTCGGCCTTAGGCTTTTGTGATGACTTATCTTCTTTTCTATTCCAATTCGACTTCCAAGTGGATGTGCAACCCGAATTTCTGCCATATCGTGACATTGTACCCTTCCTTTTGAGTTGTTTCTCCACTTTCATAGCCATATGGACCAAGTCCTCAAGCTCCACATAATGTTGCAACTCAACAATATTGTCAATGTCTTCATTCAATCCTTGCAGAAATCGCGCCATAGTAGCCTCTCTATCTTCCTCAATATTGGCTCTAACCATGGCTATCTCCATCTCCTTGTAGTAATCCTCCACACTTTTGGAACCTTGGGTAAGACTTTGCAATCGTCGATAAAGTTCCCTATAGTATGACCTAGGAACAAACCGTTTTCTCATAACAGTTTTCATCTCACCCCAAGTGTTTATAGGACGTTCCTCGTTTCTCCTCCTATCTTGCACTAATTGTCCCCACCAAACCACGGCATAATCTACAAACTCGGCTGCAGCTAACTTCACCTTCTTCTCCTCGGAAAAGTTATGACACTCAAAGACCAACTCTACTCGCTTCTCCCACTCTAGATACACATCAGGATCAGCTTTCCCATGAAAAGAGGGTATTTTCATCTTAATGCTACTAAGATCCTTATCTAGTCTATCGGGCCTATCATCCCATCTTCCTCTCTCATTCACATCCCCATAGTATCTATTATCTCCGTTACCTCTACGACCGCCTCTACCACCTCTAATTCTGCCCCTATTAGCATTAGTAGAAATGTCATCTCCTTCTAACTCTTCCCCATGTAAATCAGCCTCTAATTCATCATTGACACCATGTAATTCCGGAGTTCTTCTTTGCGGATCTCTATGCAATCTAGCTATGGCAGCATCTTGCCTATCCATTCGATCCCTAAAATCCATAAACACCAAGTTCATCCTCTCAAATTGTTGTTGCATTGCCTTGAGCATGAACGATACATCCGTATTTTCTCCCCCTTCAACTTCTTTACTTTTGTCTAACGACATGTTTGACACCTGAAAAAAAATGTTAGTAAAGAAAATAATTCACACACTTCCTCACGTGTTTCACTCTAGTCCTCACGTGTTTATCACTCGGCACTCTTGAGTTAACTCAACACTCCCTGTCCACACTCAAACTTTTCTCACCAAGTTCTTTATAGAACTAATCGATCACAACAAGGTCACCCTTGAAATAATCACCCCTGACAAATCTCAACAAAGAAAAAAAAGGCACACAAGGAATACGAAAGAAGTAAGAATCAACAGTTAACACAAGAGTGACAATGAACAGAAAGCAATCTGGTTTCAAGAAAGATTCAAAAAACCATAAAGACTCGAATTGCAATTAAGGAGAATCAATATCAACTCACTTCAATCCAAGCAATTTATGGCGTTCAAACTTTTTGACACTTTTTTTTTTTTTTTTTTTCTGGGATTTTTTTTTCTGATACTGTTTTTGTTTTTGTTTTTTTTTTCTTTTTTTTTTCGTTTTTTTTTTTTTTTTTTTTTTTAACTCAAACTAGAACGCACACAAACTAAAGTGAATGTAAATTGCAGATTTAAACCACAAACAAAGTACTGATATGGATCTTGAAATTCAAGAAATTCAAGAAATCAAGACACTCTAGAATGCAACTTCAAGAATGTGCAGATTGCTCGCAATATATATGTGATGAATGTTTGTGATGCCAGAAGCAATAGACAAAACAAAAAGAATTAATTGATGGTGATACTATGCGGCACAAGCACACACAAAGGCAAGAAAAGAAACAAATATATATTATAATGAATCTAAAAGCCCAGATGTGATGCGGCAGAATCAAGAAGCAACAAGAAAAAAGTTGAGACAAAAACAAAAGTAGACAAAAGAAATTAAAGAAAAGACAAAAGCAAGTAATGGCGTGCAGACTCACAGACTTGAGAAGAACAATTTATATGTGTGACTCCTGGTGATGCGCGCAAAAGTAAAACAAATTCAGATTCATGTTGCGGCAATTCAAGTGGAATGGTGTTTTGCGGCAATTAATGGTGATGTTTGTGATGCACGGATTTCAAGACCAGAACAGATATTGATTTTGCGGCACCAAAAGAGAATTAGAAAAATAAAATAAATTGGTAGATCAAACCTGAATTAATTAACCAAAGCTCTGATACCAACTGATGCGAACCCCGTATATAACGATACGACACCCACAAGCAAATTGAAACACAACCCCAAGAAAGATAATTCAGATTTAAAGAAATCTTTGACCCGTTGATTAGCGAATCAAGAACCAAAGATATAACGACGCCACTCCCAAGAAAGAGATGAGAATGTGGGAGATAAGTCAAGGTTGATAAATCAAGAACAAATCTTGATGCAATTCTCAAAGTTCACAAGAGAACAATGGAGAAAAGTTAAATTCTTCTATTCAATTGACAACTGATTGAAAAGTTAGGTTTAATAAGCCTTATATAGGCATACAATCCTAAACCTTATTGGAAACCAAATAAAACCCTAATTTTAATTGACTTTGACTCTTTGACTTTGACTCTTTCCTAAACACACCCATATTGGGCTTTTTAATGACTCAGCCTCCTAATTAAAACTTAATAGATTAAACTAAATTAAAAACAATCTTATAATACAAATTAGGCCCAATTTAAATCAATTAAATAGATAATAGCCCAATTGCATTATAATCGACACCCAAGCCTCAAGATTTCTTTAAGATTGATGTTCTTGGACTTGTTCTTGAGCTTGAACAATATTTTGAAGTCTTGATGTTCCCTCCAAGCTGTCCAAGTCATGTTGTGCAAGACTCTTGGCCCAAATATCCAGAACGAGCCCATTTAAAGCTTCCTTCATCCTTTTAGCTCGAGCCCTCGTCATAGGTCCTCCATTGATGCTCAAATGATCCATAGGCTTGCTTCCTTGGTTTCCATCATTATATAGGCATACAATCCTAAACCTCATTGGAAACCAAATAAAACCCTATTTTTAATTGACTTTGACTCTTTGACTTTTTGACTTTAACTTTGACTCTTTCCTAAACACACCCATATTGGGCTTTTTAATGACTCAGCCTCTTAATTAAAACTTAATAAATTAAACTAAATTAAAAACAATCCCATAATACAAATTAGGCCCAATGTAAATCAATTAAATAAATAACAGTCCAATTGCATTATAATCGACACCCAAGCCTCAAGATTTCTTCAAGATTGATGTTCTTGGACTTGTTCTTGAACTTGAATAATATTTTGAAGTCTTGATGTTCCCTCCAAGCTGTCCAAGTCATGTTGTGCAAGACTCTTGGCCCAAATATCTTGAACAAGCCCATTTAAAGCTTCCTTCATCCTTTTAGCTCGAGCCCTCATCATAGGTCCTCCGTTGATGCTCAAAGGATCCATAGGCTTGCTTCCTTGGTTCCCATCAGCTGCACCAACGTTACTAGTACGGAATTAGTGGAGAAATTGAGATGACAAAACAGGTGCTAGTATCCTTTGCTATTGGTTAGTACAAGGATAAGGTGTTATGTGATGTTGTACCTATGCACGCGGGACGCTTGCTTTTGGATCGTTCATGGCAATATGACAGGAGAGTCATACATGATGGGTTTAAGAATAGATATTCTTTTACCATGAATGGGTGAACAATCACTCTTGTACCATTAACACATAAACAGGTGTATGAAGATCAAGTGAGGATAAGAGAGAGTGAGCAAAAGAAAGAGAGCGAGGGAAGAAGAAAGGCTAAGAGTTCAAACACTAGTGAGGTTGAGAGAAAGGGAGCTGAGTGTGAGAGAAAGAGTGACAAAACACTTGAGTGTGTGCAAAAGAAAACTGGGAAGGTCGAGTGTAAACGAGAGAATGAGAGGAAGAAAAGTGAGAAAAAGAAAATGAGTGTCTATGCAAAAGGGAGCGATGTGAGGGCTGTTTTTCTAGTTAAGCAGCAAATGTTTGTATTTTTATACAAAGATGCTTATTTTTCTAACACTGACCTTGATTTGTCTTTGCCTAGTGTTGTTATAACTCTTTTGCAGGATTTCAAGGATGTATTCCCTGAGGAGATACAGGATGGATTGCCACCAAAGAGGGGAATAGAACATCAAATTGATTTCATATCTGGGGCTTCAATTCCAAACCGACCCGTATATAGAAGTAATCCCGATGAGACAAAGGAGCTTCAAAGGCAGGTTGAAAAGTTGATGAAGAAAGGGTATGTGAGGGAGAGCATGAGTCCATGTGCCGTACCAGTACTACTTGTGCCTAAGAAGGACGAGACTTGGCTTATGTGCATCGATTGTAGAGCTGTCAACAAAATTACAGTTAAGTATCGACATCCCATACCTAGATTAGATGACATGTTGGATGAATTGTATAGATCTTGTGTGTTTTCTAAGATTGATCTTAAAAGTGGATATCATTATATTAGAATGAAAGAAGGAGATGAATGGAAAATTGCATTTAAAATGAAACATGGTTTGTTTGAGTGGTTAGTCATGTCTTTTTGTTTAACTAATGCACCTAGTACTTTCATGAAATTAATGAATCATGTTTTGCGTTATTTCATTGAAAAATTTGTTGTGGTCTACTTTGATGATATATTAGTGTACTGCAAGAGCATAGATGAATATGTTAGGCATTTGCATTGTGTGCTTGATGTGTTAAAAAAAGAAAAGTTGTATGCTAATTTGAAAAAGTGTTCCTTTTGCACTGATAAGATTGTATTTTTGGGCTATGTTGTTACGGCAGAAGGGATAGAAGTAGATGAGGAGAAGGTTAAGACTATTAGGGAGTGACCTAGACCTAAGAATGTTAGTGAAGTGCGTAGCTTTCATGGGTTGGCTAGTTTTTATAGAAGATTTGTTAAAGACTTTAGCACCATAGCTGCACCATTAACTGAGGTTGTGAAAAAGAGTATGGGTTTTAAATGGAAAAATGAGCAACAACATGCATTTGATTTGATTAAGGATAAATTGTGTTCTGCACCATTGCTTGCATTACCTGATTTCTCTAAGACATTTGAGATTGAGTGTGATGCATCAGGAAAAGGTATAGGGGCTGTTCTTATGCAAGATAGCCGTTTTATAGCTTATTTTATTGGGAAATTGAGTGAAGCATCATTGAATTATCCTACCTATGATAAAGAGTTGTATGCTTTAGGTAAGGCCTTAGAAAATTGGCAACATTATTTGTGGCCTAAGGAGATTGTAATCCATACTGACCATGAGTTTTTGAAGCATTTGAAAGGACAAGGTAAATTGAGTAGGAGGCATGCTAAGTGGGTAAAGTTCATAGAAACATTTCCTTATGTAATCAAGTATAAACAAGGAAAGGAAAATGTTGTAGCTGATGCATTATCTCGCAGGTATATTTTGATTTCTACTTTGAATGCAAGATTGTTAGGGTTTGAGCATATTAAAGACTTGTATGTGAATGATCCTGATTTTGTGTCTGTGTATGTTGCTTGTAAGAAAGGTGCATTTGGTAAATTTTATAGACATGAGGGGTATTTGTTTAGGGAGAGCAGATTGTGTATTCCTCAAAGGTCTATAAGAGAGTTGCTTGTTAGAGAAGCGCATGGGGGAGGTTTAATGGGACATTTTGGTATTAGAAAGACTTTCGATGTGTTAGATGAACATTTCTTTTGGCCGCACTTGAAGAGAGATGTTGAGAGAATTTGTGAGAAGTGCATAACATGTAGAAAGTCTAAGTCTAAAGTTTTACCCCATGGTTTGTATACACCTTTGCCCACACCTAGTGAACCTTGGATTGATATTTCAATGGATTTTGTATTGGGTTTACCTAGGTCTAAAAAGGGCCGATATTCGGTATTTGTTGTGGTTGACAGGTTTTCGAAAATGGCTCATTTCATACCATGTCATAAGACCGATGACGCCACACATGTTGCTGACTTATTCTTAAAGGAGATTGTTCGACTTCAAGGAGTGTGCATTCATCTACTGGTTGTTTGTTCACCATTCGAAGTTGTGTATGGGTTCAATCCACTTACTCCTTTGGATTTGATACCTTTGCCTATGCAGAAAAGAGCTAACTTGGATGGTAAGAAGAAAGCTGAAGTTGTTAAGCAGTTGCACGAGAGATTTAGGCAACATATTGAGAGGCGAATCGAGCAATATCCTACTCAAGCTAACAAGGGGCGAAAGAGAATTGTGTTCGAATTAGGAGATTGGGTTTGGGTGCATATGCGCGAGGAGAGGTTTCTTGTTCAATGGAAATCGAAGTTGCAGCCTCGTGGAGATGGTCCATTCCAAGTGTTTGAACGCATCAATGACAATGCGTACAAGATAGATTTACCAAGTGAGTATAATGTTGGTGCTACTTTTAATGTTTTTGATCTTTCTCCTTTTGTTTTTGATGTAGGTTCCGATTTGAGGACAAATACTTTTGAGGAGAGGGGGAATGATGGAAACCAAGAAAGCAAGTCTATGGATCCTTTGAGCATCAATGGAGGACCTATAACAAGAGCTCGAGCTACAAGGATGAAGGAAGCTTTAAATGGGCTCCTTCAAGATATTTGGGCCAAGAGTCTTGCACAACATGACTTGGACAGCTTGGATGGGACATCAAGGCTTCAAAATATTATTCAAGTTCAAGAACAAGTCCAAAAACTTCAATCTTGAGGAAATCTTGAGGCTTGAGTGTCAATTATAATGCAATTGGGCTGCTATTTATTTGTTTGATGTAAATTGGGCTTAATTTGTATTATGGGATTGTTTTAAGTTAGTTTAATTTATTTAGGCTTTTAATTAGGAGGCTGAGTCATTTATTTAATTTTAAAAACCCAATATGGGTGTATTTAAAAAAAGTTAAAGTCAAAGTTTAAAAAGAATTAAAGTTTAAAAAGAATCAAAGTCAAAGTCAATTAAAAATAGAGTTTTATTTAGTTTCGAATAAGGTTTAGGATTGTATGCCTATATAAGGCCTATTAAACCTAAATTTTCAATAGGTTGTCAATTGAATAAAATATTTAACTTTTCTCCATTGTTCTCTTGTGAACTTTGAGAATTGCATCAAGATTTGTTCTTCATTTATCAACCTTAATTTATCTCCCACATTCTCATCTCGTTATATCTTTGGTTCTTGATTCGCTAATCAACGGGTCAAAGATTTTCTTTAAATCTGAATTATCTTTCTTGGGGTTGTGTTTCAATTTGATTGTGGGTGCCGTATCTTTATATATGGGGTTCTCATCAGTACGCCCCTTACGCTCACAGCGGCTTGGCATTCTCTCCGAGGGCGGAGTACATCATATTTGAGGGCTAAACGCACCCCGGATGCCCATGTGAGATTTGGAGGTCCTATACGCCGCTCGTACCATGCGGCATGCCTCTTGCACTCGGCATTCCCTCCTAGGGCTAAGTACTTAATATCAGCGAGCTAAGCATACCACGCACACCCGTGTGAGGTTTAGAGATCCTGTACGCCCCTTGAACCATGCGGCACGCCCCATGCACTCACAGCAGCTTGGCATTCTCTCCTACGAACGAGTACACAATATCTTTGGGGAAAACACACCACGCATGCCCGTGTGAGGTTTCGAACGCCTGTACGCCCCTTGAACCATGTGGCACGCCCCTTGCGCTCACAACGGCTTGACATTCTCTCCTAGGGCTGAGCACACCATATCTGAGGGCTAAACGCACCACGCATGCCCATATGAGGTTTGGAGGTCCTGTACGCCCCTCGCACCATGCAGCACGCCCTTTGCACTCACAGCAGCTTGGCATTCTCTCCTAGGGCCGAGTACACCATATCTGTGGGCTAAATGCACCACAAACGCCCGTGTGAGGATTAGAGGTCCTATAAGCCCCTCACACCTTCCGGCATGCTGCTTGTTGTCATGACGACTTGGCATTCGCTCGTAAAGTCGAGTACATGATATCTGTGGTTTAAACGCACCAAGCAAGCCCGTGCGAGGATTAGAGATCCTATACGCGACCCGCACCATGCGGAATGCCCCTTGCGCTCACATCAGCTTGGCATTCCCTCCTCGGACCAAGTACCCCGTATCTATGTGCTAAATACACCACGCACACCCGTGTCAGGTTTATAGGTCCTGTACGCCACTCGTACCACGCGGCACGCCCCCTGAGCTCACAGCAGCTTGGCATTCTCTCCTAGGGCCAAGTACACCATATCTGAGGGCTAAACGCACCACGCATGCCCATGTGAGGTTTGGAGGTCTAGTACGACCCTCGCACCATACGACACGCCCATTGTTTTCACAGCGGCTTGACCTTCTCTTCTAGGGCCGAGTACACCATATCTGTGGGCCAAAAGAACTACGAATGCCCGTGTGAGGATTAGAGGAGTTGTAAGCCCCTCGAACCATGCAGCACGCCTCTTGCCCTCACAGTGACTTAGCATTCTCCCCTAGGGCTGAGTAAACCTTACCTGAGGGCTAAACGCACCACGTACGTCCGTGTGAGGTTTAGAGATCCCGTACGCCCCTCAAACCATGTGGCACGCCCCTTGTGCTCACAATGGCTTGTCAGTCTCTCCTTAGGCTGAGCACACCATATGTGAGGCCTAAACGCACCACGCAGACCCATGTGAGGTTTCGAGGTCCTACACACCCCTTGCACCATGCGGCACTCCACTTGCACTCACAGCGACTTGGCATTCTCTCCTGGGGCCGAGTACACCTTATCTGTCGGCTAAATGCGCAACGAACCCCCGTGTGAGGATTAAAGGTCTTGTAAGGCCCTCACACCTTATGGCATGCCTCTTGCGCTCACAACGGCTTGGCATTCTCTTCTAGGGCCGAGCACATCATATCTATAGGCTAAAGGCACTATGCAAACCCATGTGAGGTTTAGAGGTCCTATACGCCACTCGCACCATGCGACACCGTCCCTTGCTCTTACAGCGGCTTGGCATTCCCTCCTCGGGCCGAGTACACCATATCTGAGGGCTAAACGCACCACGCACACCCATGTGAGGTTTGGAGGTCCTGTACACCCCTAGGACTACGCGGCATGCCCCTTGCATGATGCGAACCCTGTATATATTGACACGACGCCCTCGATCAAGTTGAACACAACCCCAAGAAAGATAATTCAGATTTCAAGAAAATCTTTGACCCGTTGATTAGCAAACCAAGAACCAAAGATATAACGACGCCACTCCCAAGAAAGAGATGAGAATGTGGGAGATAAGTCAAGGTTGATAAATCAAGAACAAATCTTGATGCAATTCTCAAAGTTCACAAGAGAACAATGGAGAAAAGTTAATTCTTTTATTCAATTGACAACTGATTGAGAAGTTAGGTTTAATAAGCCTTATATAGGCATACAATCCTAAACCTTATTGGAAACAAAATAAATCCCTATTTTTAATTGACTTTGACTTTTTGACTTTGACTTTGACTCTTTCCTAAACACACCCATATTGGGCTTTTTAATGACTCAGCCTCCTAATTAAAACTTAATAAATTAAACTAAATTAAAAACAATCCCATAATACAAATTAGGCCCAATGTAAATCAATTAAATAAATAACAGCCCAATTGCATTATAATCTACACCCAAGCCTCAAGATTTCTTCAAGATTGATGTTCTTGGACTTGTTCTTGAACTTGAATAATATTTTGAAGTCTTGATGTTCCCTCCAAGCTGTCCAAGTCATGTTGTGCAAGACTCTTGGCCCAAATATCTAGAACGAGCCCATTTTAAACTTCCTTCATCCTTTTAGCTCGAGCCCTCGTCATAGGTCCTCCGTTGATGCTCAAAGGATCCATAGGCTTGCTTCGTTGGTTTCCATCATTGCACTCGCAGCAACTTGGCATTCTCTCATAGGGCCGAGTACACCATATTTGTGGGCTAAATGCACCACGAAAGCCTGTGCGAGGATTAGAGATCCTGTAAGCCCCTTGCACCTTGCGGCATGCCTCTTGCGCTTACAACGGTTTGTCATTCTCTCCTAGCGCCGAGCACACCATATCTGTAAGCCAAACGCACCACGCACGCCTGTGTGAGGTTAAAAGGTCTTGTACACAACTTGCACCATGCCATACACCCCTTGCACTCACAACGGCTTGGCATTCCCTCCGAGGGCCGCATACACCATATCTAAGGGCTAAACGGACCACGGATGCCCGTGTGAGATTTGGAGGTACTGTGCTCCCCTCGTACCATGCGGCATGCCCTTTGAGCTCATAGCAGCTTGGCATTCTTTCCTAGGGCCGAGTACACAATATTGGTGGGCTAAACGCACCACGCACGCCCGTGTGAGGTTTAGAGATCCTGTACGCCCCTCGAACAATGTGGCACGCTTCTTGCGCTCACAACGACTTGGCATTCTCTCTTAGGGCTGAGTACACAATATCAGTGAGCTAAGCGCACCATGGACACCCGTGTAAGGAATAGAGATCTGGTACGTCCCTTGAACCATGCGGCACGCCCCTTACGCTCACAGCAGCTTGGCATTCTCTCTTAGGGCCGAGTGCACCATATCTATGGGAAAAAGACTCCACACACGACCGTGTGAGATTTAGAGGTCCATTACGCCCTAAGAGAGAATGCCAAGCTGCTGTGAGCGTAAGGGGCGTACCGCATGGTTCGAGGGGCGTACCGGATCTCTAAACCTTACACAGGTGTGCATGGTGCGCTTAGCTCACCGCTCAGCCCTAAGAGAGAATGTCAAGTCGCTGTGAGCACAAGAAGTGTGCCATATGGTTTGAGGGGTGTATAGGATCTCTAAACCTCACACAGGCGTACGTGGTGTGTTTAAGCCCACTGATATTGTGTACTCGGCCCTAGGAAAGAATGCCAAGCCGCTATGAGCGCAAGGGACATGGCGCATGGTGCGAGGGGAGTATAGAACCTCGAAATCTCACACGGGCGTCCGTGGTCCGTTTAGCCCTAAGATATGGTGTACTCAGCCCTAGGAGAGAATGCCAAGTCGCTGCGAGTGCAAAGGGCATGCCGCATAGTGCGAGGGGGGTGTAGGACCTCCAAACCTCACATGGGCGTGTGTGGTGCGTTTGACCCTCAGATATGGTGTACTCAGCCTGAGGAGGGAATCTAAGCCGCTGTGAGCGCAAGGGGCATGTCACATGGTGCGAGTGGCGTATAGGACCTCTAAACCTCACACGGGCATGGATGGTGCATTTAGCCCACAGATATGTTGTACTCGGCCCTAGAATAGAATGCCAAGCAGTTGTGAGCGCAAGAGGCATGCCGCAAGGTACGAGGGCCTTACAGGACCTCTAATCCTCACACGGGTGTTCGTGGTGCATTTAGCCCACAGATAAGGTGTACTCGGCCCTACGAGAGAATGCCAAGTCGCTGTGAGTGCAAGTGGCGTTCCGCATGGTGCGAGGGGCGTGGAGGACCTCCAAACCTCACATGGGCGTGCGTGGTGTGTTTAGCCCTCAGATATGGTGTGCTCGGCCCTAGGAGAGACTGTCAAGCCGTTGTGAGCACAAGGGGCGTGCCGCATGGTTCGAGGGGCATACAAGACTTCTAAACCTCACACAGGCATGCGTGGTGTGTTTTGTCCAAAGATATTGTGTACTCAGCCGTAGGAGAGATTGCCAAGCCGCTTTTAGCGCAAGGGGCGTGTCGCATGGTTCGAGGGGCGTACAAGATCTGTAAACCTCACACGGGCGTGTGTGGTACGTTTAGCCCATATATAAGGTGTACTATGCCCTAAGGGAGAATGCCAAACCACTGTGAGTGCAAGAGGCATGTCGCATGGTGCGAGGGGCTTAAAGGTTTTCTAATCGTCACACGGGCATTCGTTGTTCGTTTAGCCCACAAATATGGTGTACTCGGCCCTAGGAGTGAATGTCAAGCCGCTGTGAGTACAAGCGGCGTGCCGCAGGGTGCGAGGGTCGTACGGTACCTCCAACCTCACATGGGCATGCGTGGTGCATTTAGCCCACAGATATGGTGTAATCGGCCCCAGGAGAGAATGCCAAGCTGCTATGACCGCAAGGGGATTGCCACATGGTGTGAGGGGTGTGGACCTTCAAACCTCACATGGGCGTGCGTGGTGCGTTTAACCCTCAGATATGGTGTACCCGGCCCTAGGGGAGAAAGGTTCGCTAATCATTAGGTCAAGGTATCTTCTTTTATTTTCTTTTGCTTGTTCTTGAATTACATTTTTCTTGGGGTTGTTGATTCAATTGTTTGTGGGTGTCGTATTGGTATACGGGATTCGCATCATTTTGGTATCAGACCTTTAGGTTAATTGATTCGTGATTTATTTGATTAAACAAAAAAAATTTCAAATTTGTTCTTCTTGCTTTCGCATAATTTTGTTTTGTCATTTTTTTGTTGTTCCTTGTTGTTCATATCACTATTTGCTTTGTTTTCTTGTCTTCATCTTTTTTTTTTTTGTGAGATACAAATAATCTTCATTATGTGTGAATTCTAGTAAAAATAAAAAAAAAAGAGTTGAAGAAAAAAAAAAGAAAAGAAAAGAAGTTGTAATCAGGAGACGTTTTGTTCTTAGTTCATATTATAGGGAACTATACCAACAATTGGCAGGCCTTACACAAGGTTTTAGAAGTGTAGAGGACTATTATAAGAAGATAGAGATAGTCATGGTTAGAGCCAACGTGGATGAAGATAGAGAGGCTACTATGGCTAGATTCTTGCAAGGGTTGAACAAGGACATTGCCGATATTGTGGAGTTGCAACATTATGTCGAAGTAGAGGAAATGGTTCATATGGCCATGAAGGTAGAGAGGCAACTCAGGAGAAAGGGTACCATGTCACGGTATGGTAGTAATTCAGGTTCTACATCTACATTGAAGTCGAATTGGGGTAAGAAGGATGTAAAGATACCTTTTAAGCCTAAGGACGAGTGCATAGGAGAGAATGAGAGAAAGAAAAGTGAGAAAAAAAAAATTGAATGTTTATGCAAAAGGAAGCGATGTGAGGGCTGCTTTTCTAGCCAAGCAGCAAATGTATGTACTTTTGTACAAAGACGCTTATTTCTCTAACTCTGACCTTGATGTTTCTTTGCCTAGTGTTGTTACAACTCTTTTGTAGGATTTTAAAGACGTATTCCCCGATGAGATACCAAAGGGATTGCCACCGAAGAGGGGAATAGAGCATCAAATTGATTTCATACCTGGGGTTGTAATTCCAAATCGTCCAATTTATAGGAGCAATCTGGAGGAGACAAAGGAACTTCAGAGGCAGGTTGGTGATGGAAGCCAAGGAAGCAAGCCTAGGATCCTTTGAACATCAATGGAGGACCTATGACAAAGGCTAGAGCCAAGAAGATGAAAAAAGCGTTAAATGGGTTGATTCAAGAGATTTGGACCAAGAGTCTTGCGCAACAAGGATTGGATGACATGGAAAGGATACCAAGGCTTCAAAACATTATCCAAGCTCAAGATCAAGTCTAAGATCAACAATATTAAAGGCTTGGGAGCTTATTTGAAGGCAAATTGGGCTGTTTTCAATTATTTGTATTAATTTGGGCCTAATTTGTTTTATGAGCTAGTTTAATTAAATTAGTTTATTTATTTAGGTAGTTAAATATCAAACTTTAATATTATTGGGCTTTAATTTGTTTAATTTCATATTGGGTTATTAGTTTATGCATTAGACTATCAAATTTAATTATTTTAAGTCCAAACTTAGTTATTTTAAACCCAAGAGGGGTGTACTAAGGGCCTAGGGCGTCCATGAGATGTTTAGAAGCTAGAGTTTCATTCATGTTGCCTATAAAAACCCATGTAAGCCTAAAAAACGAGGTTAGACATTTTTGACATAAATTTTGAGTTTTCTCTCTTTGTTCTTCATGAACTTTGAGATTTTATCAAGGCTTGATTCTTGGTTTATCACTTGACTTATCTCCATCATCCTTCTCTTGTTCTTGGGAGTAGCGTCTTTATTATCTTGGTTCGTGGTTCGCTAATCATTGGGTCAAGGTATCTTCTTTTATTTTCTTTTGCTTGTTCTTGTGATGCGAGCCCCGTATATATCGATACGACACCCACAATCAAATTGAAACACAACCCCAAGAAAGATTAAAACAGGTTTATAACGAAAATTTGACCCATTGATCATGTCATTCAAGAACCAAAATTATAAAGAATTTTGACCCATTGAATATATGATAATCAAGAACCAAAATTATAACAAGAATGATATTGATGCCACTCCCAAGACATAGATGAGAAGGTGGGAGATAAGTTATGGTTTCGATCGCCACAAGCATAGCTTGATAAGATCACATGTTCAACAATGAACAAAAGAGAAACAAATCTCTCAATTACTTTATTCTATAAGCAACTCTTTCAGAATTTAGGTTTAATAAGTCTTAAATAGGCATACAATCCTAAACCTTATTGGAAACCAAATAAAATCCTATTTTTAATTGACTATGACTCTAACTTTGACTTTGACTTTGACTTTTCCTAAACACACTCATATTGGGCTCTTTATTAACTCAGCCTCCTAATTAAAAAGCCTAATTAATTAAACTAAATTAAAACAATCCCATAATACAAATTAAGCCCAAATTAATTAAAACCCAATTAACTTCAGTTTGCTTCCAATTGTCTTCAATTAGCGTTCAAAGCCTTCAAGATTAAGCATGATCGCCTTTAATTGCCTCGTTGTCCAATTGTATCTTTGTCTTCCATGATTGATATCTTGGTTTCCATCATTCCCGCTTTCCTCAAAACGATTTGTCCTCAAATCGTGAAATCTGTAATGTTGTCCAAGGGACTTGATTGAAACCTGAAAAGAATGTTAGAAAGAAAAAAATCTCACACACTCCCTCACGTGTTTCACTCCACTCACGTGTTTATCACTCAAGGCTTTCTTTCCATGCTCAAACTTTTTCTTTTCTTTTTTAAATCATTGCAGATTTGAACCACAAACAAAGTATTGATATGAATCTTGAAATTCAAGAATTCAAGAAACCTTAGACTTGATGAATCAAGAAACACCAAGAAGCAAATAAAATATTGAGATGGTGGATGAATAATTGAATTTGACAATTCAATGGTGGTGGAATTTGTGACATGCAAACAAGAAACAAAGCAAACACAGTGCATATATATAATGGATCTTGATTGCTTGGCATGCAGAATCACGACACGAAGAAATAGAAATATATTTAGATATTGGTGTGCAACGTTTGTGATGTGTAGCAAAAGACAAAACAAAATTAATTTGATGTAAAAAAACAAAAACAAAGCAGAACCAATTGACTTTTGTTGATTGTTTAATATGCAGATTGCAACAAAGAAAGAAAAATAAAAGTAATGATTGAAGTTTTGTGATGCGGGCTGATTTTTTTGTAATGCGCAAATTTTCAAGACCAAAAAAGAATAATAAAACAGATCGGTGATTTGCGACAAATAGACAAGAATCAGAAAATAAGCAAAATAAATTGATAAACCAAACCTGAATTAATACCCAAAGCTCTTATACCAACTGATGCGACAATTAAAAAAAATCCAGAAAATAATAAGATAAATTGGTAGATCAAACCTGAATTAATTAACCGAAGCTCTGATACCAACTGATGCGAACCCGGTATATATCGATACGATACCCACAATCAAATTGAAACACAACCCCAAGAAAGATTAAAACAGGTTTATAACGAAAATTTGACCCATTGATCATGTCATTCAAGAATCAAAATTATAAAGAATTTTGACCCATTGAATATATGATAATCAAGAACCAAAATTATAACAAGAATGATATTAACGCCACTCCTAAGACATAGATGAGAAGGTGAGAGATAAGTCATGGTTTCGATCGCCACAAGCATAGCTTGATAAGATCACATGTTCAACAATGAACAAAAGAGAAACAAATCTCTCAATTACTTTATTCCATAAGCAACTCCTTCAGAATTTAGGTTTAATAAGTCTTAAATAGGCATACAATCCTAAACCTTATTGGAAACCAAATAAAATCCTATTTTTAATTGACTATGATTCTGACTTTGACTTTGACTTTGACTTTTCCTAAACACACTCATATTGGGCTCTTTATTAACTCAGCCTCCTAATTAAAAAGCCTAATTAATTAAACTAAATTAAAACAATCCCATAATACAAATTAAGCCCAAATTAATTAAAACCCAATTAACTTCAGTTTGCTTCCAATTGTCTTCAATTAGCGTTCAAAGCCTTCAAGATTAAGCACGATCGCCTTTAATTGCCTCATTGTCCAATTGTATCTTTATCTTCCATGATTGATATCTTGGTTTCCATCATCTTGAATTACATTTTTCTTGGGGTTGTTGATTCAATTGATTGTGGGTGTCGTATTGGAATACAGAGTTCACATCATTTTGGTATTAGAGCTTTAGGTTAATTGATTCGGGATTTATTTGATTGAAAAAAAAAAAATCAAATTTGTTCTTGTTGCTTTCGCATAATACTGTTGTGTGTTTCGTCTTTTTTTTTTGTGATTCCTTGCTGTTTATGTCACTATTTGCTTTGTTTTTCTTGTTTTCATCTTTTTTCGTGAGATACCAATAATTTTATTGTGTGTGAATTCTAGTGAAAAAAAAAAAAAAAAAGTTGAAGAAAAAAAAGAAAAAGAAAAAAAAAAGAAAAGAAAAGAAAGAGAAAAAAAAAGGCAAAAAAAAAATATCTTAGGTGGAGAGATAGAAATTTTATTTCTTTCCAAATTGGGTTTCCTACACACAAGGAAAACATAAATTTTAAAGAAATAAATTTTATCTCCTTCCTCTTTTGTTCTTGCCATTAAAGAAATAAAATTTATCTCATTCATTTTTTGTTCTTGCCATAAAAGGAATAAATTTTATTCTTTTCCTATTTTACCTAAGTTAAGGGAATATTTTTTTTTCCTTTTTATTCTTGCTCTTGCTTAAAATAAAATGAATAAAAACTTATTTCCTTTCTATTTTGTTTTCTACTTAATCAAGGAAATAAATTCAATTTTCTTCCATTATTATTTCATTGAAGTTCCCTTGTTTCCTTTTTTTTTTTTCTTACTTTGACTACAATTAAAACCTTTTTTTCTTTCATTGTTTATTGAATTTCTTTAGTGTTCCCTTACTTCCTTTCATAAATGTGTATTTCTTTTGTTGCTGAGATTAGTCAAGGTGATTATTTCAATGGTTACCTTGGTGTGATTCGTTAGTTCTATAAAAACTTAGAGACAAAACTTTGAGTGTTGATAGAGAGTGTTGAGTTACGCTACAATTGTTGAGTGAAAACAAGAGTAACGAGTGATAAACACGTGAGGACTAGAGTGAAACACGTGAGGAAGTGTTGTGAGATTTTTCTCTTGCTAAGATTTTTTTTATAGGTTTCAATCATGTCTTCGACTAATGAAAGAGATGTTGAAGGAGCAGAAAAGATCGATGAGTCGATCGTACTCAAAGCAATACAACAACAATTGGAGAGGATGACCATGGTGTTTGGAGATATTAGAGATCGAATGGATAGACAAGACGAGGTAATAGCTCATTTGCAAAGAGGACAACGAAGGAGGATTCCAGAATTTCGTGGTGATGATAATGAGATTGAAGATGATTTTGGGGAGAACTATGGAGATGAATTAGAATTAGTAGAAAATGTCTTCAATGCCAATAGGGATCACTTGAGAGGCGATAGAGGCGGACGTGGAGATAGAGGTAATGGTAATAGAGATAATAGGAATTATGGGATTGAGAATGAGAGAGGAAGATGGAATGATAGGCAAGATAGGGATCTTAGTAGCATAAAGATGAAGATACCCTCTTTCCAAGGGAAGATGGATCCAGATGTGTACCTTGAATGGAAGAAATGAGTGGAGTTGGTTTTTGAGTGCCATAACTTTGTCGAGGAGAAGAAGGTAAAGCTAGTCGTAGTTGAGTTTGCGGATTATGCTATGGTGTGGTGGGATCAGTTAGTGTTGAATAGAAAGAGAAATCAAGAGCATCCTATAAACACTTGGGATGATATGAAAGTTGTAATGATGAGACGTTTTGTTCCTAGTTCATATTATAGGGAACTATACCAACGATTGACAGGCCTTACACAAGGTTTTAGAAGTGTAGAGGACTATTATAAGGAGATGGAGATAGTCATGGTTAGAGCCAATGTGGATGAATATAGAGAGGCTACTATGGCTAGATTCTTGAAAGGGTTGAACAAGGACATTGCCGATATTGTGGAGTTGCAACATTGTATCGAAGTAGAGGAAATGGCTCATATGGCCATGACAGTAGAGAGGCAACTCAGGAGAAAGGGTACTATGTCACGGTATGGTAGTAATTCAGGTTCTACATCTACGTGGAAGTCGAATTGGGGTAAGAAGGATGTAAAGATACCTTTTAAGCCTAAGGCTGAAAGTAGTAAACCTAAGGAGAGTGGCGGTAGTCACGATAAGGGCAAGACTGAGGAATCTCAAAAAAGAAATAGGGACATTAAATGCTTTAAATGCTTAGGTAGAGGTCATATCTCTTCTCAACGTCCTAATAAGAGAGTTATGATCCTGAGGGCGGATGGAGACATAGAAACCAAAGGTGAGAGTGATAATGAGATGCCATCGTTGGAAGAAGCTAGTGATGTTGAGGTTGTGTATCCTGCGGATGGGAGATTATTAGTGGCAAGATGTGTTTTAAGTGTGCAAGTGAAAGAAGATGATAAGGTGTAGCGCGATAATATTTTCCATACTAGATGTCATATCAAGGATAGGGTTTGTAGTATGATCATTGATGGGGGCGGTTGTACCAATGTTGCTAGTACTGAATTAGTGGAGAAATTGAGCTTACCTACTGAAAAAACATCATAAACCATATAAGTTACAGTGGTTGAATGATTGTGGAGAAGTTAAGGAGAAAAAACAAGTGCTAGTATCATTTGCTATTGGTAGGTACAAGGATGAGGTGTTATGTGATATTATACCTATACATGCAGGTCACTTGCTTTTGGGTCGTCCATGGCAATATGATAGAAGGATCATACATGATGGGTATAGGAACATATATTCTTTTACCATGGATGGGCGATCGATCACTCTTGTGCCTTTAACACCTCGACAGGTGTATGAAGATCAAGCGAGAATAAGAAAGAATGAGCAAAAGAAAGAGAGTGAGAGAAAAAGAGAGGCTGAGAGTTCAAACACTAAAGTGTGAGCAAAAGAAAAGTGGTAAGGACGAGTGTAAAGGAGAGAATGAGAGAAAGAAAAGTGAGAAAAAAAATTTGAGTGTTTATGCAAAAGGAAGCGATGTGAGGGCTGCTTTTCTAGCCAAGCAACAAATGTATGTACTTTTGTACAAAGACACTTATTTTTCTAACTCTGACCCTGATGTTTCTTTGCCTAATGTTGTTACAACTCTTTTGCATGATTTTAAAAACGTATTCCCCGAGGAGATGTCGAAGGGATTGCCACTGAAGAGGGGAATAGAGCATCAAATTGACTTCATACATAGAGCTGCAATTCCAAACCGTCCAACTTATAGGAGCAATCCGAAGGAGACAAATGAGCTTCAGAGGCAGATTGAGGAGTTGTTGAAGAATGGATATGTGAGGGAAAGCATGAGTCCATGTGCCATTCCGGTTCTACTTGTACCTAAGAAGGATGGAACTTGGCGTATGTGCATGGATTGCAGAGCTATTAATAAAATTACAGTTAAATATCGACATCCCATACCTGGATTAGATGATATGTTGGATAAGTTGCATGGATCTTGTGTGTTTTCAAAAATTGATCTTAAAAGTGAATACCATCAAATTAGAATGAAAGAAGAAGATGAGTGGAAAATTGCTTTTAAAACTAAACATGGTTTATATGAGTGGTTAGTAATGCCATTTGGTTTAACTAATGCACGTAGTACTTTTATGAGGTTAATGAATCATGTTTTGCGCTCTTTCATTGGAAAATTTGTTATGGTCTACTTTGATGACGTACTAGTGTACAACAAGAGCATAGATGAACATGTTAGGCATTTGCATTGTGTGCTTGATGTGTTAAGGAAAGAGAAGTTGTATGCTAATTTGAAAAAGTGTTCCTTTTGCACGGAGAAAATTGTGATTTTGGGGTATGTTGTTACTTCAAAAGGGATAGAAGTAAATGAGGAGAATGTCAAGACTATTAGAGAGTGGCCAATACCTAGAAATGTTAGTGAAATGCGTAGCTTTCATGGGTTGGCTAGTTTTTATAGGAGATTTGTTAAGGATTTTAGCACCATAGTTGCACCACTAACTAAGGTTATGAAAAAGAGTGTGGGTTTCAAATGGGGTAGTAAGCAACAACATGCATTTGATTTGATTAAGCATACACTGTGTTCTGCACCATTGCTTGCATTGTCTGATTTCTCTAAAACATTTGAGATAGAGTGTGATGCATCGAGGATAGGTATAGGGGTTGTTCTTATGCAAGATAGGCGACCTATAGCTTATTTTAGTGAAAAACTAAGTGGAGCATCATTGAATTATCCTACTTATGATAAGAAGTTGTATGCTTTAGTTAGGGCCTTAGAGACTTGGCAACATTATTTATGGCCTAAGAAATTTGTAATCCATACTGATCATGAGCCCTTGAGGTACTTGAAAGGACAAAGTAAGTTGAGTAGAAGACATGCCAAATGGGTAGAGTTTATAGAAACATTTCCTTATGTGATCAAGTATAAGCAAGGGAAAGAAAACGTTGTAGCTGATGCATTATCTCGTAGGTATGCTTTGATTTCGACTTTGGATGCAAATTATTGGGTTTTAAGCATATTAAGGAATTGTATATGAATTATCCTGATTTTGCTTCTATGTATGTTACTTGTGAGAATGTTGCCTTTGGCAAATTCTATAGATATGAGGGATTTTTGTTTAGAGAGAACAGACTATGTATTCCTCAAGGGTCTATGAGAGAGTTGCTTGTTAGGGAAGCACATAGGGGTGGACTAATGGGTCATTTTGGTGTTAGGAAAACTTTAGATGTGCTTAATCAGCATTTCTTTTGGCCACCCATGAAGAGAGATGTGGAGAGAGTTTGTGATAAGTGTATAACATGTAGACGGTCGAAGTCTAAGGTTTTACCACATGGTTTGTATACCCATTTGCCCATAGAACCTTGAATTGATATTTCTATGGATTTTGTATTAGGTTTACCTAGGTCCAAAAAAGGCCGAGATTCAGTATTTGTTGTGGTTGATAGGTTTTTTGAGATGACTCACTTCATACCATGTCACAAGACCGATGATGTTGCACATGTTGTTGACTTATTCTTCAAAGAGATTGTTCGCCTACATGGAGTGCCAAAGAGTATTGTTTCGGACCGAGATGCGAAGTTCTTAAGTCATTTTTGGAGGACTTTATGGGGAAAGTTAGGAACAAAGCTGTTATTTTCTACTACTTGCTATCCATAAACCAATAGACAAACAGAGGTGGTTAACAGGACTTTGGGTACTTTGCTGCGTTCCATCATCCAAAAGAACTTGAAGAATTGGGAAGACTGCTTACCACATATGGAGTTTGCTTATAATAGGAGTGTGCATTCGGCTAGTGGTTATTCGCCCTTCGAAGTTGTGTACGGGTTCAGTCCACCTACTTCATTGGATTTGATACCTTTGCCTATAGAGGAAAGAGTGAACTTGGAAGGTAAGAAAGCTGACTTTGTTAGGCAACTGCATGAAAAGCTTAGACAACATATTGAGAGAAGGACTGAGCAATATGCTGCTCAAGCTAACAAGGGACAAAAGAGAGTTGTGTTCAAACCAGGAGATTGGGTTTGGATGCATATGCACAAGGAAAGGTTTCCTGTGCAACGAAAATCTAAGTTGCAGTCGTGTGGAGATAGTTCATTCCAAGTCCTTGAACGCATCAATGACAATGCATACAAGATAGACTTGCCAGGTGAGTATAATGTTAGTGCTACCTTTAATGTTTCTGATCTTTCTCCTTTTGATTTGGATGCAGGTGCAGATTTGACGACAAATCCTTTTGAGGAAAGGGGGAATGATGGAAGCCAAGGAAGCAAGCCTAAGGATCCTTTGAACATCAATGAAGGGCCTATGACAAAGGCTAGAGCCAAGAAGATGAAAGAAGCGTTAAATGGGTTGATTCAAGAGATTTGGACCAAGAGTCTTGCGCAACAAGTATTGGATGACATGGGAAGGATACCAAGGCTTCAAAACATTATCCAAGGTCAAAATCAAGTCCAAGATCAACAATATTAAAGGCTTGGGAGCTTATTTGAAGGCAAATTGGGCTGTTTTCAATTATTTGTATTAATTTGAGCCTAATTTGTTTTATGAGCTAGTTTAATTAAGTTAGTTTATTTATTTAGGTAGTTAAATATCAAACTTTAATATTAACGGGCTTTAATTTGTTTTATTTCATGTTGGGTTATTAGTTTATGCATTGGGCTGTGAAATTTAGTTATTTTAAGCCCAAACTTAGTTATTTTAAACCCAAGTGGGGTGTACTAAGAACCTAGGGCGTCCATGAGATGTTTAGAAGCTAGAGTTTCATTTATGTTGCCTATAAAAACCCATGTAAGCCTAAAAAACGAGGTTAGATATTATTGACATAAATTTTGAGTTTTCTCTCTTTGTTCTTCATGAACTTTGAGATTTTATCAAGGCTTGATTCTTGGTTTATCACTTGACTTATCTCCCTCATCCTTCTCTTGTTCTTGGGAGTGGCGTCTTTATTATCTTGGTTTGTGGTTCGCTAATCATTGGGTCAAGGTATCTTTTCTTGTTTTCTTTTGCTTGTTCTTGAATTACATTTTTCTTGGGGTTATTGATTCAATTGATTGTGGGTATCGTATTGGTATACGGGGTTCGCATCAATTGGGGAGTTGTTGAAAAAGGGATATGTGAGGGAAAGCATGAGTCCATGTGCCATACTGGTTCTACTTGTACCTAAGAAGGATGGAACTTGGCGTATGTGCATCGATTGCAGAGCTGTTATAAAAATTACAGTTAAGTATCGACATCCCATACCTAGATTAGATGATATGTTGGATGAGTTGCATGGATCTTGTGTTTTTTCGAAAATTGATCTTAAAAGTGGATACCATCAAATTAGAATGAAAGAAGGAGATGAGCGGAAAACTGCTTTTAAAACTAAACATGGTTTATATGATTGGTTAGTAATGTCATTTGGTTTAACTAATGCACATAGTACTTTTATGAGGTTAATGAATCATGTTTTGCGCTCTTTCATTGGAAAATTTGTTGTGGTCTACTTTGATGACATACTAGTGTACAACAAGAGCATAGGTGAACATGTTGGGCATTTGCATTGTGTGCTTGATGTGTCAAGGAAAGAGAAGTTATACTGCTAATTTGAAAAAGTGTTACTTTTGCACGGAGAAAAATGTGTTTTTGGGGTATGTCGTTACTTTAAAAGGGATAGAAGTAGACAAGGAGAATGTCAAGGCTATTAGAGAGTGGCCAACACCTAGAAATGTTAGTGAATGTACGTAGCTTTCATGGGTTGGCTAGTTTTTATAGGAGATTTGTTAAGGATTTTAGCACCATAGTTGCATCACTAACTGAGGTTGTGAAAAAGAGTGTGGGTTTCAAATGAGGTAGTGAGCAATAACATGCATTTGATTTGATTAAACATACATTTTGTTCTGCACCATTGCTTGCATTGCCTGATTTCTCTAAAACATTTGAGATAGAGTGTGATGCATCGGGGATAGGTATAGGGGCTGTTCTTATGCAAGATAGGCGACCTATAGCTTATTTTAGTGAAAAACTAAGTGGAGCATCATTGAATTATCCTACTTATGATAAGGAGTTGTATGCTTTGGTTAAGGGCTTAGAGACTTGGCAACATTATTTGTGGCCTAAGGAATTTGTAATCCATACTGATCATGAGTCCTTGAAGTACTTGAAAGGACAAAGTAAGTTGAGTAGAAGACATGCCAAATGGGTAGAGTTCATGGAAACGTTTCCTTATGTGATCAAGTATAAGCAAGGGAAAGAAACATTGTAGCTGATGCATTATCTCGCAGATATGCTTTGATTTCGACTTTGGATGCAAAATTATTGGGTTTAGAGCATATTAAGAAATTGTATGTAAATGATCTTGATTTTGCTTCTGTGTATGTTGCTTGTGAGAATGTTGCCTTTGGCAAATTCTATAGATTTGAGGGATTTTGTTTAGAGAGAACATATTATGTATTCCTCAAGGGTCTATGAGAGAGTTGCTTGTTAGGGAAGCACATGAGGGTGGACTATTGGGTCATTTTGGTGTTAGAAAAACTTTAGATGTGCTAAATGAGCATTTCTTTTGGCCACACATGAAGAGAGATGTGGAGAGAGTTTGTGATAAGTGCATAACATGTAGAGTTTTATCACATGGTTTGTATAAACCTTTGCTCATACCTAATAAACCTTAGATTGATATTTCTATGGATTTTGTATTGGGTTTACCTAGGTCCAAAAAGGGCCGAGATTTGGTATTTGTTATGGTTGACAAATTCCTATCTCATGTTTGTGCTCTCAGTTTTGGCTTGTTTGTAGTGTTTTTGTGCTTCAAAATTTGTTAAGTCTTGCTTTTATACTTCTAACATTCCATAAATGACCACTGTGTCCTTAACTAATTTGGTTTTTAGTCTTTAAACTCTTGTTTATTCTATCTTGACCCATAACATGTAAACTTATTTCTAATTAGTCCATATATCATACTAACTTATACAACTCCCATGACAATGACCATTTTACCCTTATACTTATTTATGCTACCAATAGGGTTAAATTAATCTCTATATTTTCACAACTCTTTTATTTAATCATCTAAGGTCTCAAGACATTTCTTATCAATTATTTAAGGTTCCAAACGTCACTTAGGGGTTGTTACTTTGGAAAACCGTAAATAAACGTCAAAAGCTTACACTCCCTAATATCCACCTCACCAACTGCCTTTTGGGGCGAACTTTTTAGGCCTAGGGATGGCCTTCACACTTCTCTCAACTCTAGCAGCTGCTTCCTCCAATCCCCCATACTGAGTGTGACCAGATGATGCTACATAGGCCCTGATTATGGGATTAAGGTATGTCATAAACCTGTTAACCTTTTGCTCTTCATTTTCATTGATGAATGGCACTAATCTGGCCAACTCTAAGAATCTCTTCTCGTATTCAGCTACTAATTGATTGCCCTATTCCAGTCTAAAAAAATCTTCAATCTGGGCATCCCTGTAGCTTTTCGGATAGAACTTCTCAAGGAACTCTTGCATGAATAGAGCCCAGGTGACTCCCTCTGTGTGCTTCCACCAATTCTTTGCTCGATCTTTGAGGAGGAAGGCTGAATAAGTCACCATTTGATCTTCTATACAACCCATCACTTAGAAGATCTCTTCATTGGTTTCCAACCAAGAAAAGGCGTGCTCCGGATCACTAGTTCCATCATAAGACCTAGCGCCCAATTTTCGAGCGCGTTCAATTGATCCCCCGGCCTTACGGGGCTGGTGAAGCGTCGTCGCTAAAACTTCAGCCATCTGCTCAATATTAACCTGTGCACCAGTTGGTTCTGTTGGCTAAGAGGGTTCTGCATGGGTGGGGCTAGCTGGCACATGAACGGACTCATCAACATGCTCCTCCTTGGGCGCATGTGCCTCAGTGACTGCCCTCCTCGTCCTAAGGCCATCTCGACGTTGCATGTTTCTATAATATTCAACCAAAAATGAGTATGAAATGCATGAGTTAGAAAACTAACAATACACAAAAATAGCTTTTTAAAAATCATAAAATGTGTAACCTAAAACTTTATAAACTTATGAAATTTTAAAAATTCATACTAAAACAAACGTTACGACGTTTACAAAACATTTTCACAAAAGTATATAAAACCGGGCTCTGATACCACCTTGATAGGATCCAATCCGAATCATACCATACTAGTATCTAGAGGATCCTGCTTGGCACTCCAACGGAATCCTCCTAAACCCTGCCAATTGGGCTAAAAGAAGTCTGTGGAGCGAACCTTTAAAATTTTTCCTTACTTTGTAAAACCAGAAAGGGTTGGTTTTTTTTTTTTTTATTTATTTAAATGGAAAATTTGACAGTATAATGGCTGTGTTTTTTACGTTTCCAAAATACCTGCAAAGTAAAGTACATTTCCAAATGGTTTCATTTTCCAACTCAACTACTTCCACAAACATACTTTCAAATTTTCTTTCCACATAAAACCATAAATTATAGGCCAAAAGCCATAACCAAAAACTTATAAGCAATTAACTTAGAAAAACAAATACTTTTCATAACTTTAATACCATTTACAAAACTTTATACACATCAAAAGGCATATGAATACAAATAATTATTTCAAAATCCACTAAAAGATATCATGAAATACAACAAAATAAGTGGTTTTTCAACTTTAATATGACATGCAATATGATCATGCAAGAGAAGCAATCGTCGAATCTACGCCCACCTATTTCAACGGAGGGGATCTCATGCCTTGGTCACCCACACTTGTACCTAAGGAGGTTTTTGAAATAAAACAAGGAAAGAGTGAGCTTAATGAAGCTCAATGAGTGCTCATAAGTTTCATAACCATAGCATTTCATTTTTCAAAAGCACCTCCATAAAAACATTGAAAATAGATTTTCATTTCTTAAATACTCAAATTGACATCTCATATGATTGCATAATAAAATGGATACATTAGCTAACATAAAAGATATATAAAACCTTTGATAAAAAATGGTAAACATGAAAATATCATCAACTTACAAACGGATTCAAAATCCATTCGAAATGTAATCGTAACTTAAATGAAATAAGCTCATTTTTCAACTGAAATTTCATACTCAACATAATAAAATCATGCATTTGCCAACATAAGAGATACATAAAACTTTCAATAAAACTTAGTAAGCATAAATATCATACAAAACTAGAAACGGTTATAAAAATTTCTTTCGAAACATAATTGTAAATAGCACAAAAATAGTTTATTTTCAAACTTACTTTTGCATTTTGAAATGCACCAATGATACCCCCATAATACTTACAACCATGTAATAGCTAGAGAAACGCTAATCAACATGGAGTCGCGTGGCGATTTAGGTACTAACACCATTTGTGACGCTTACAAAGACATCCCAACAACTACGTGTGGAATTTATATCGCAATGCGTAGCATAAGACAACATCTCACACACATAAGGCGACGCGACGGACTCTAACCCCCCAATACAACTCAAAAGTATATATTTACAATCAATTTCTTTAGAGCTACAAACTATGCAAAATGTATCTATGCAGAAGCATTGTCATGTCATGCCCACCTACTCTTCCGGAGGAGCCCTCTCATCTTGGTCACCCACATCAACACCTGAGGAGGTTTTTAAGACAAAAACAGGAAAACTATGAGCTTTGGAAGCTCAATGAGTGCTTATAACTTTTGTTTAACTAAAGTATTTAATTTTTAAAATACCTTCTTAAAACTTTTGGAAGTAAATTTCTATTTCTTAAAAGTACTCAAATATAAATCTCATTACATGCAAAGCATGAACAAAGATTCTAGAAAACTCATATAAAGCTTGTAACTTATAAAGCACAAAAATGCTAAACAATTTCATCACTTGTATTAAAGATCTAAAAATGTTTTTTTTTTTTTGCTTTATAAATCTCGAATACTAACCTTCTTTCTAAAAGCACCATTTGTACCCCTAAATACACTGACCACACGACGACTAACTAACGCCACTTATTGTGGCATGTCACATGGCGATTTTAAACTGACACCAACTGTGATGCTACTGAGACATCTTGTGACTATGTGCATAACTCTACATCGCTAACCATAGCATAAGATAATATCCCACACAAGTAAATGCGACATGACGGACTCGATTTCCCCCCAAGTTAGTGACGTATCCCCTCAGGACTTTGTCATACTAGTGCGGGATATACCAGTCGAGTCTAAATCTAAATTTGAAATCTGAGGGTATATTCATGGCCTTTGAAAATATCTTTTGCTTTAATTTTCTAAGTGCAATAAGCACAAAATCTCATTTCTAAGTGCATCAAGCACTAAATCTCATTTCTAAGTGCATTAAGCACAAAAATATCTTTGCTAAGTGCAAGAAGCACAAATTAGCTTATCTTTTAAAAGTTTTAAGTTAGGGCTTTTAAGTTCAATTCTCATAGAAGCTTTTCTTGTAACATTTCAAGAAATCAATAAGTTTTACAAACTCATTACAAGCAATGTAAAAAAAAGTGTAGCACTCACTTGGATTTCAAGGCTTGGTATAAGGAGCTTCAATAGTCTTCTCTTGCCTCTCTTGCTTCTTCTTCACCTACACACCACATTCTTGCTTAGAATATGCTAAATTTAACCATACGAAACTTATCACATTAATTCTAATTCAATTAACTCATTAAAGGGGTATTTTAACTAAAATCTTCCCTTCTTGATTTCAACTTAACCAAGGCTTTCAAATTCCCTTTTTTTTTTCCATTATTCTTACTAATTCTCACCTAGGAACGCATCCATCCACCTGAAATAATTTTCAAGAGCTTGAAACAAAATTTGACATTTTTAGACCCCCATTGGCTGAATACACACTAGGGACTTCCCTATTGATTTTCTTTCCTCTTTTTTTGCTCCATCAATCTCCCTAACTCACATTTAGGTCAGTCCAAGTGTCAATTCGAAAAGAAATGGCCGTCGGGTGAAGGTTCCTAGCTAAAACGCCCTATTTTTGCCACTAAACTAAGGGCAACTTTTCCATTTTTCACTTCTAATCTCAATTCTCTTCTCTTTAGTGTTACACATAATCAATTATACTCATACGACTCATTTAAGCAAATAGAAGAAGTGGTATTACATGATAACCACCATGCTCTTCATTTAGGCTATAAAATGCATGTTATCTAATTTACTTTCTAACATTTTCATAGGTTTATCTAGCATGAAACCAACATGGAATCATACTTAAAAGCCTTATATTTCATTGGAATCATACACCTCTCACTATAGCCTTGTATGCCCTAACACATACCAAGTTCCTTTTATTCAAATTTTTCATGCTTAATATTTTAGGCATTTCATCAAACACCTAATCAATAACACATTTCATTTACATCAAGTTCATATCAAACTTAGGGTTTCTCCCATATAAACTCTAACTCATCAACCTTAAAATGATTCCACATGATCTACTCTTGCTTTAGATCTCTTTAAAACTCAACTCATGATATAAATAAAAATCCCCATCAAATTCTAACTCAACATCAACACCAACTATCCAAAAATAAATTCAAAGGTTGATGAAACTAACCTCTTTTTGGCTTGAATCTTGCTACAAACTTGTTCCTCTAGCTTGGATTAACTTAAAATATTGATTTGGATTTCAAAAATTGCTTGAAACCAATTGATTTCCCTCTCTCCCTTGCTTGGCCAACCCCTCTCTCCCACTTTCATGTTTTTGGCGTCCAAAATGGCTAAGTGTTAGGACACTCTCTCTTTATATACTTTTAACTTTTCCTAAATGACCATTATATCCTTGAAAATTTGGTTCGTCCTTGAACTTTGCTTAATTTTATCTTGACCCTAAATGAAATGTGTTTGCTTCTAATTGGTCCATATGTCACACTTACTAATCACTTAATCACTAACTAATCACTTTATGCCATTTACCATTTTACCATTCTATTTATTTATTCTACAATTTGGTTCAATAAATCTCTAAAAATTCTCTACACTTTTGGACATTTTCATTGATCATCTAGTGACAGGACCTAATCTGAATCCCTCCATACTTATATTCGGAGGGTTCTGCCTAACACCCCAACGGATCCCTCCTAAACTCTACTAGACAGGCTAAGAGAAATTCGCTAAGCGAACCCTAAAACTTTCATTTTAAATTCATTTAATCAACTTACCTTTTAATAATAGTTGGGTTGGTTTGGTTTTAAAACTAAAATTTTATTTTCAAATTTAAAACCCAAATCATTTTATAAAACTAAAAACCAGCAACATAATGACTGCAATTATAATATTTCCACAATAACTTATAAAAGAGATTTACACTTCCAATATTTTTCAACCACAACCCAACTTCTCTTTTAGCCACAAACATATATTTCAAAAACACAAATCCATTTCATCAAGGTTGAAAACATGAAATGTAATTCAAAGCATTGCAACTTATACATTTATTTAAAACTAAATTCTTATATCATGCATAAATATGTACCACTCAATTACAATTCAAAAAGGTTTATATAAAAATGATTTCTTTCAAATACAAAGTATGCAAAATGTATTTATACAGAAGCATTGTTGTGTCATTGCCCACTTACTCTTCTGAATGAGCCATTTCATCTCGGTCACCCACGTCAATACCTGAAGAGGTTTTTAAAATAAAAACAGAAAACTATGAGCTATGGAAGATCAATGAGTGCTTGTATATATTTTTCATTAAGAACTTTAGTTTCTAAAATACCTCCTTAAAAACTTTTCAAAATGAATTTCTATTGCTTAAACTTCTCAAATTTCAAACCTTATTCCCTTGCAAAGCATGAGTAAAAAATCTATAAAATGCATAGATGCATAAAACTTCACATAAAACTTATAAAACTATAAAACTCATAAAGGCATCAAAATGCTTATCAACTTCAAATCTCATTCGATTTCAAAGCATGCGTAAAGAACTCTAAAGCTCATATATACATAAAACTTCATATAACTTGCAACTTAAAAAGCATAAATCTCATTTAGTTTGCAAATCATGCATATAAAAACTATAACTCCTATATGCATAAAATTCATATAAATCTTATAAATTAAATAGCATTTTGAACTCATATATGCATAAAGCTATATGCCAAAACTTGTAAAACTCATAGATTCATAAAACTTCATATAAAACTTATGTATTTCAATGCAAAGTGTGCATAAAAATTTATAAAACTCATATTTGCATAACCTTCATATAAAACTTATAAATTGCAAAGCATACCAAGTGCTAAAGAATTAAAATCACTTCTAGTAAAATATGAAAATGTTTTTCTTTGCTTTTAATATCTCAAATACTTACTTTGCTTTCTAAAATCACCATTCGTACCCTATAATACTTACAACCACGTGATAGTTAGGCTAACATTAATCAACGTGGAGTCACGTGGCGATTTTGAACGGACACCGACCATGACACTTGCTTACAAAGACATCTCATGACTATGTGCGAAATTCTACATGGCTAACCATAGCGCAAGATAATATCCCACACAAGTAGAGGCGACACGATAGACTCAATTTCCCTCAAAGTTAGTGACGCATCCCCCCAAAACTTTACCATAATAATGTGGGATATACCGGCCGAGTCTAAAACTTAATCTTATAATCTGAAGGTATACTTATGATCTTTGAAAACTTTTTTTTTTCTTTAGCTTACTAGTGCAATAAGCACAAAACTTTCTTTTCTAAGTGCATTAAGCACAAAATCTGATTTCTGAGTGCATTAAACACTAAAACTTATTTCTGAGTGCAAAAAGCATCAAAACTCATTTTCTCAGTGCATTAAACACAAAAACTCGTTTCTAAGTGCCATAAGCACCAAAATACCTTGGCTCAGTGCAAAAAGCACAAAATAGCTCATCTTAATCATGCAAAACCATTTAAACTAGTAAAGTACTCATTTCAAGATTTAAAGCTAACATAATATAAATTCTTCTTATAAATTTTTACATAAACAACAAACTTTGGTAAAACTTAATTTAGCATTCACAATAACTTTTCTCATAACTTTTAAAATCTAATTTCAAACACTTTAAAAAAGTGTAGCACTCACCTAATCTCAAGCTTCATATAAGGAGCTTCAATGGCTTTGTTGTGCTCCGCTTGCTTCCTCTTCCCCTACACATTACATTCTAGTTTAGAATAGGATAATTTTAACTTCACAAAACTCATGATACAGTTTCTAATTCAATTAACCCATTAAAAGGGCATTTTAACTACAAACTTCCCTTCTCGGTTTCAACTTAACAGAAGCTTTAAAATTTTGTTTTCTTTCCATGAATCTTACTTATTCTCACCTAAAAACACTCCCATATACATGAAATAATTTTCTAAAGCTCGAAACGAAAAATGATGTTTTTATACCCCCTTTGGCCGAACTTTACCTAAGGAGCAATACCTAGGTTTTCTTTCATCCATTCTTTTTCCATTCATCTCCCTAACTCGCACATATGTCGGTCCAAAAGTCAATTTGAAAAGAAACGACCATCGGGTGAAGGTTTCTAACTAAAATGCCATTTTTTCGCTACTAATTTATGGGCAATTTCTCCATTTTTCATTCTTAATCTTAATTCTCTTTTCCTTAGTGTTATTCATACTCAAATATATTTATACAATGTATTCAAACACATAAGGGAAGTGATATTACATAATACCCATCAATGCCCTTCATATAGGCTATAAGGTGCATATGGTCTAAATTGATTTCTAACACTTCCATGACTTTATCATAGGTTTCTCTAACCTAAATTCAATATGGAATCATGCTTAAAGACATCAAATTTCATTGGTTTTATACACCCCTTACTATGGCCTTATGTGTCTTAACACACCCCAAATTCATTTCATTCAATTTTTCCAAGTTAAATCACTTAAGCATTTTATCAAACACTTGATCTATATCAAAGTTTACTAAAAACAAATTTAACTCCAACTTAAGGTTTCTCCCACCAAAACCCTAACTCATCAAGCTTAAAGATTTCCATGTAGTTTATACTTACTTTAGGTCTCTTAAAACTGAACTTCAATCATATATAAAAACCCATATAAATCTCCAACCAAATCATCAACACAACCATCATATAAACAACTTCAAAAGTAATGGAACTCACCTCTTTTTGGCTCAATCTTGGTCTAAACTTGTTCTTCTAGCTTAGGTGAGCTTGAATTCTTGGATTGGAACTTGAAAATGAAATGAAATCTACTTGTTTCCCTCTTTTTCCTCACATGGCCGAAACCTCTCTTTCTTTCTCACTCTCTCATGTTTCTCTTCCTTATTCTTCCAAAATGGTGTGAAAATGCATAAGTCAATGTATATATATATTAATATTTTTCAAAATGACAATCATGTCTTTAAAATTTTGATTTTTGTCATTCAACTTTTCTTAATTCTAAATTGACCCCTAATTAATAAACTTATTTCAATTTAGTCCCTTATCACATTAGCAAATCACTTAATGCTACTTTACCCTTATACTTATTCATTTAATCTCCCATTAGGTTCAATCAATTTTTTAAAATTCTCTACATTCATGGACACTTTCATTGATCATTTAGGGTCTCAATTTATCCCTTAAGAACTATTACTAGGGAAACCATAAAAGGGGATTGAGGACTTACATCTAGGATCTCAAATCATCACTTAATGACTAGTACTAGGGAAACTATAAATAGAATTGAGAGCGTACATTAGCCGTGATTCATACAACACAATTCATCCATTTTCTTCAAATTTTCACATTTGAAAAACCTATAGAGTATTTAGAGGAAGAAATACTTGAAGAACTTTGTAATAATTTAGAACTATTAGAAGAAGAAGAAGAAGATATATTAATAAAAAATTTAGACTTTGAAAAAATAAAAGATAATTTAGAAGATATATATTATATAGAAAATGAAGTGATGATGAATGAAGATAAAAAGCCATTATTAGAATCAAGAGAAACTAGTAATCAAATAGACGATAATATAGAAAGTCCTAAAAGATCTGTAATAAAACAATATTTAGAAAAAAGAGGAGTTCTTGAGCACAATGAACAATATAAAGAAGCAAAAAGAATATTTAAAGCCAAAACTAAATTAGAAAAATGGAAGAAGACTTCAGAAGCTAAAGATATATTATTAAGCCTACAAGGACACAAACCTATCGGGTGGAAGTATATATTTAATAAATGAGAAGGAAATTTAATAAGACATTCTATAGAAGCTTTATCAATAATAATAGATCCAAATTATAAATTAATATATTTAGAAAGTACTTTAGGACATAATGAAAAGCAAATTTATTTAGGATGGAGAGAGTAGGGAAAAATTCATAATAAAGAAGAATTAGATAACTTTGATACAAATATAACTGTTTTAAGTTTTATAGATTGTATAAAAAATGTTAAATTAGGAATATCTATAGCGGAGAAAGAAGATACACAAAGAATTACTAAAAACATAAGAAGTTTAGAACAATTAAAAATATATGATATGCAATATTTTGACCATTATGCAGATTTATTTTATAAGTATTGGAGCCAAATAGGACAACCCTATGATCAAAATTTAATAATGAAATTTGTAAATAAATTGCCAAGAAAGATAGGAGAAAAATTAACAAAAGATCCTAGAGATTGGTTTACTGAAAAATAAGACAAAGGTATATATTATCAAATAACTCTAGTTGTAAGCCCTCGACCTTATTTACGGATGAGTAGTAATGTTTTCGGATGAATAGTATCTGATGAATAGTAAAATTTAGAGATGAACCCTAGAAAATCGAAAATATTTAAAATAATTAGCAGGACCCAATAAAATTGAAACGGAGTAAAAATGAGTCCGTTTGGGTAGTTTCTAAAGGTTTCGAAAGTTACTTGACAAAAATGCCCTTGTGGATAGGATTGTGAATACAGTTGATCTAAACTCCGTTTGAACTTTTTTTGAAGCCATGGATTGAGTTCTAAGAGATCTAATTTGAGTATTGTAAAGTCAATTTGATGAATGGGTGATCATAGAATTAATTTGGAATTTATTTCGAAATGAATTGTAAATAGTATTAAGTGAATAATAAATATGACAAAGGACTAAAATGAAATAAGCTTTCCTAATTGTGGTCAAGGTGGAATTAAGAGAAAGTGACTTAAGGATCAAGTTGAAACAAATTTATATGACATGGGCTAAGGTGGAATAAGCAAGAGTTAAGGGCCAAAAATCTAATTATGGAAAGTTCATAAGTATAAATATCATCACTTAGTCAAATTTTGCTTCAATTTTTTCACCATTTCACACCACTCTCATTCTCTAACACACAAAAGCCGAGACACAAAAATGAGAAGGGTGATGTTCGGCCAACTAAGTGGGGATGGAGATCAAGTGGTTTTATGCTAATTTCATCTTCCAAATCAAGTGATCAAGCTTCCCTAAGCTAGAAAAACAAACTTGGAGCAAGATCCAAGTAAAACAAGGTTAGTTTTATGGATTTTGAGTTGGTTTTAATGATGTTGTGATGATGTGTATGTTGATGATTTGATTAAGTTTTGATATGGGTTTTTATATATGATTTAAGTGGAATCTTATGGCACCAAAAATAAGTATAAACTATGTGAAAATCATTGGGTTTGATGTGTTAGGGTTTTGTTGGAATAAATACTAAGTTGGTTGAATTAGTTTTAAGTGAAATTTTTTATGCCCACCAAGTATTTGATAAAATGCCTAAGTGAAGAAAAATGCAAAAATTGAATGAAAGGCATTGTTTATGTAATAGGCCATGTAAAAGCATATTAGAGGAAGTATGGAACCAATGTTGATTGATAATATTTAGAATGATTCCATGTTGAAAAATTGATGGAGAAACCTAAGACAAGTTAAAAAAATTGTTAGAAATTCATTAAGATAACTTATAGTTTATGGCTTTAGTTGAAGGGTATTGATGGAAATTATGAAATATCACTCCATGAATGTGTTTTAATGCATTTAAGTGAGTATATTTAAGTACGTATGGCATTAAGGAAAGTAGAATTAAGATTTTAGATTGTAAAATGTAAAGATGACATGGAAAAAGTGATGAAAAAATAAGATTTTTCTTAGATTTCGTCACCCGTTCATTAGAAATTTTCAAAGCCGTTTTACGGGTGACTTAAGTATGAGTTAATGAGGTGAATGGAGCAAGAATTGAGCAAAGAAAACCAAGGGATAGGTGGCTGCATCATATTCGGCCAAAGGGGGTGTGATTTTATGGTTTTTCATTCCAAGCTTCGAGTGATGGTTTCGACTGTAAGGAGGTGTTCCTAGGTAAGAATAAGTAGGATTTATACAAAGAAAATGAAATTTTAAAGCCTCGATTAAGTTGAAACCGAATAGGGAAGTAAGTAGGTAAAATAGTTTTTAAGTGAATTAATTGAGTTCTAAGCTATGCATTGAGTTTTGTATGAATAAGTTTAGCCTACTCTAAGTGAATAAGTGATGTGTAGGTGAAGGGCAAGCTAACAGAATGAATGAAGGCTATTGGAGCTCATTTAAGGAAAGTTGAACCAAGATGAGTGTTATACTTGATTTTGAAGTATTTTCAATTGGATTTGAAAATCTTAAGAATATGTTTTATTATAAGTGTATTATCTTATTTTGAAAAATTTATGATGGATTGATAAAGCTCTTTATGGGATTAAACTATAAGAAAATATCCTAAGCGATGATTTAAGTAAGTCATATATGCATTTACGTCATTTTATGTCTCAAGTGTTTTGTAAGTGTAGTGTTATTTTAGTATTCAAAATGAATACTCTAATTTTATGACCTTTGGTATAGGTAAATTATCATTTTAAATATGAACTTGTATGAAAGGAAAATTAAGTTTTAAGTTTTAAGTTTTGAGCTCTTTCTTTTAATGTTTTATATTATGTAAAGAAAGGTATTTGATTTATCTATAAGTGAAATTAGGTGGTTATTAACTTATAAGTTTTCCAAACTTTATGATTTATATGAGGTTTGTACCAATATGAATTTTTATGAAATTTTTATGTATATTTTACATTAATATATATGATTTATATGAGGTTTTATTAAGCCACTTTATATGTTTATTTAAAACCTAAGTTCCAAATGAAATTTCGTATTTATATGAGGTTTTAAGTATGATCAAGTATAAAACATTATTTTGTGCTTTTGCATTAAGTAAGAAAATAAAATGAATTTTCAAAGGCCATAAGTATACCCACCTTTATAAGTAAGTTTTAGACCCGGCTGGTATATCCCACAATAGTATGGCAAGTCCAGGGGGGATGTGTCACTAACTCAAGGGGGATTTAAGTCTGTCGTGTCGCCTCTACTTTTGTGGGATATTATCTCATGTTATGGTTAGCGATATAATATTCCGCACATAACTACAGGATGTCTTTGTAAATAAGTAAGTGTAACAGTTGGTGTCTGATAAAAGCGCCACGTGACTCCACATCGGTTAGCGTTATTATCGCTTCTGTATGGTTTAAGCATTATGGGGTACGAATGGTGCCTTTCGAAAAAAAAAAAATTAAGTATTTTTATATATTGAAAACAAAGGAAAATATTTTAATATGTTTTAAGCATGTTTTACGATCAAATGATATTAAGTTTTGAGAAAAATTTAAAGAAATAGAAAATTCATCCTATGCATTTTATAACTCCTAAGTTTCAATGGAATTTTATGAATATATATGTGCCTTATGAAATTTCCATGTCAAGCTACATATGGAAATGAAATTGAAATTTTATATGTTTTATTATTTATAAGTTTTCCATGAAGTTGTATGAATATATATAAGTTTACGAATTTCCTATTTTAAGCTATGCATTGAAAGGAAAGCTAAGCATTGAAAGGGAAGCTAAATTTTATATAAGTTTTTGAACTATATGTCTTATATGAATTTTATGGATGTGTAAGTTCAAATAGTATTCCATTTTTATAAGCTTTATATGAATTGTAAGTATATATATATAAGTTGTATTTTACCTATGCATTTTCAATAATTCAAATAAGATTTATATTTATTTTAAGTCCTAAATTAAATGAGGTTTATATAGGTATGAAGTTTTAAGCATATATAAGTTCACGTTGTATTCAATTTATAAGTTTCATACGAATTTGATGTACGTATCGTTTATAATTTTCATAAGCACGCCTTGTAAGTCAAGGAAAATTTATGCTTGAAAATTTTTAAGTTATATGAAAATTTTATGCATATATGAGTTTTATATATATATTTGATGCCTTTATGGGTTTTACGGTTTTATAAATTATGTATGAGATTTTATGAAATTATGTATTTATTAAATTAAGCACACATACTATACAACGAAATAAGTTTTGGAATTTATGAGAACTTTAAGAAACAAAAATGTATTTTGAAAAGTGTTTTAAGGAGGTATTTTAATAAAACCAAATCTTTTAAGTTAAAAGAAACATCAACACTCACTGAGCTCCCATAGCTCATCATTTTCCGTTTTTATGTCAAAAACCTCCTCAGGTATGGATATGGGTGACCGAGACGGAAGGGCTCCTCTAGAAGAGTAAGTTGGGCAATGACATGATAATGCTCTTGCATAAATACATTTCTCATATTTTGTATGTGAAGAAAATCATATGTAAATATATATGTTTAACATTAAATGAGTGGTCCAGATTTAATTAAAATATGAAAATTTTAAGTTTCGAACTATGGTATCAAATTTCAAAATATTTGACTTATGATTTTATGTTTTTTGATTTTTAACGAAATGGAAATTTGATTTATGCCGTTATAAATATGTTTGTGGAAGAAGTTGGATTGGAAAATAAAATCATTTGGAAGTGTGTTTTCCTTTGCAGGTTATTTTGGGTTAAGTTATAAATACAGCCGTTATGCTGTCAAGTTTTCCATTTGAAAAAAAAAAAAAATCCAACCCATCCTACTTTTCATAAGTAAGAAAAGATTTAAGGGTTTGCTCCGCGAGTTCCCCTTAGCCCATTAAGTAGGGTTAGAAGGGATCCGTTGGGGTGGCAGGAAGAGCCATCCGTATGTAAGTACGATAAGTTTCGGAATGGGTCTTGTCACTAGTCTTTGCTATAGAATTTGTTAGAAAAAGAAATAAAAAAATTGGTGATAAAGAAAAGCTTAGAATTCAAACTATAAATGAATTTAGTAAATACTATTTAGATTATTATGAAATACCTACACTTGGTTGTAATAAAAAGTAGATAAAGAAATATAAAAATAAAAGACAGAAAAATTTAAAAGATTATAGACCTTATAAAAGTTATAAAAGAAAAAGATTTTTTAAATATGGAGAAAATAAATCTAAAGTTAAAAAAAATTTTAAAAAGGTAAAAAAAGTTTATAAAAAAGATCATAAAAAATGTAAATGTTACTTATGTGAAAAGATAGGACATATAAAGCCAAATTGTCTAGAAGCTAAAAATATAAATGTAAACGTGTTACAAGATATAGATGATTTTGAAGAAATAGAAGAATTACAAGAAGTACTAAGAATAGAAGATTTATCTGAAGACGAATATGTGTATATAAATAGTGAAAATGATCATTATAGTGAAGATAGTGAAATAGAACAAATAATTAATGAAGAAAATTTTACTGATACAGATGAAAATGAAATAAATACTTTAGAAGAATATATATCTTTATTTGGAAAAACTTGTAAAGTGTGTAGAAAAGAGTTTAATAATGGTTTTAAAGAAAATAATAAATATTATTGTAAAAATTGTATAAATTATAAAGATCTGAAATAAATAAATAGAGCTGGTAGTAAACTAATAACTATAGATGTAGAAATATTATATAGAAATAATAAAGTAAGCATTAAAGCTATGATAGATACAGGAGCTAATAAAAGCATAATACATGAAAGTCTAGTCCCAAAAAGTTATAAAACAAAATTAAAACAACCTGTATTATTAAGACAATTTAACGGAACCCTTATAAAGATAAGTGATTGTTTAATCAATATACCTATTAGAATAAATGAAGAAGAACATAATCTACCACAAACCTTTATAACAAACCAGATTAGTAATTATAAATTTATATTAGGGTTAAACTTTATATTAGGAAATAATGGAAGTATGATGATAACCCCTAATGGTGTAAATTTCTTTTAAAAATCAACATTTGTTCAACCAAGATATGAAACTTTTAATGTCCTTTTGAAAAACATGAAAAGATACAAAAGTTAGAAAAGAAATTAGACTTAGAATATTTTGATTCATTATTAGAAGACACATTAGAAGAAAATGAAAAAAAAAAAAAAGAAAACCTAAATTTAGAAGAAGAATAGATAAATGAATATTTAAAAGAAATATTTGAAGTAAATATAGACCGTACAGAATGTCAAAACTGGCCAGAAGAGATAAAAAAGAAGATAGAAGAACTAGAAAAGTTAGATATAATTGATAATAATCCAATAAAAGACAAGCCTTTCTTTTGGCCAGGAAAGATGGGAGAAAAATTAATCCAAATATAACTATAAAAACTCAAGATTTAGCCTATAGTTTAGAAGACAGGAAAAAATTTCAAATGCATATTAAAGATTTGCTAGAATTAAAAGTTATAAGAAAAAGTACAAGTAGACGTAGAAGCCCAACATTTATAGTAAATAATCATAGTGAACAAAAAAGAGAAAAAAATAGAATGGTAATTAACTATAAACGATGGATAAAGTATTAAAGCTTTGCTCCCAATGTTGTATAGTATATATTGATGACATACTTTAATCATAATAAATTTAACCATACATCTCATATTTATAAAGTTTTAGAAATTTTTAAAAAGAAATAATATCATAATTTCCAAGGCTAATAATAAATAAAGGGAAAATAGAATTACAAAAACATATAGTAACAAAAATACTAGAGTTCCTTGATAAGATAGAAGAAACTAAAGAATCACAAAAATTTTTAGGATTATTAAATTATAGTAGAAAATTTATTCCTAACTTAAGTACACTAGTAAGACCTTATACAATAAACTAAGTAAGAATGGACAAAAGTTAATCAAGAAAATAAAAGACAGTAAAAAATCTAAAACCTATAAGTTTACTCATAGATAAGTGCTACAAAATAATTTAGATTGGGCGGGAATACTATTACAAAAACCTACTAAAGAAAGTCTTAGTAAAGAAGAAAAAATAGCTATGTATGCAAGTGAAGAAGTTACTAAAGCAGAAAGATGTAAATCAAGAACAGATGTAGAGATATTAAGAATAATAAATTCATTAAATTATTTTCATTTTTAAATTTTTTTAATTTTTTTTTTATTTAGAGTCAAGGCGGTCGCCTTAATCGCCTCAAGGCGATCGTCTCGCCTCGCCTCGCCTCACCTCACCTCGCCTCGCCTCGCCTTACCTTTCACCTTTCAAAACATTCCATTCAATCTTGGATCTATTGCTGATGAAAAATTTTATATTTAATATTTATATTACCTTTTTCATATAACCATGAACTAAATGTCTCAGCATAGTTAATAACAACATATTTAAATTACAGTAGTTGTAAGACTTTGTAATACAAAAATGACAACATGATACTTACTTGCGATATAAAGCGTTTAATAATACATAATGATGTGTAGTTTTAAGTATAGTTAAAGATTGGACGTCCTTGGGATTAGTGTCTCATCCAAAAATTCATCATTGCTACAATTTAATGCACCTACATCAGCTGCCTTTTTAATGTATCCACTACAACACCTAACACACTATTCAGCTAGATAACATTCAACTATGAATCCTTCATGCCTAGCACGATTCCTAATATATCCTTTAAGTACCTTCATACATCTAAAAACAAATAACAAAACTAGACTAATTATCAATGATAAATAGACATTCCTCTTTCAAATGGATACATCCAACAGTATTGCACCGGTCCAGACAATCTTGCTTCCTAACCTAAATGAGCTGTCAAGTGGACCATGATATCAATGAAAGAAAGAGGAAAGTATCTTTCTCTCTAAGAAGCATAATGTCTCAACAATATCCACCTCTAAAGTTCATTGTAAAATGCAAATAGTCAAATTATTCCTTGGTCCATTTGGTAAAAGATTTCTTAATGGTAGCATGGTTTTAAAAGGCGAGGTGAGACGACGCCTCGCTGCCTTGGTGGCTAAGGAGCCTCAAGGCGCACAAATAAGGAGGAGCAGTTGGAAAAACCCACCTCTGGAGGGTGAGGTGACCGCCTCACATCGCCTGGAGGCGAGGCGACCAGAGACGGTCCAGACCATCTATTACATAAAAAAAAAAAAAGAAAAAAATGAAGCTCATAACAAATTACCACACCCAAAACTCACAAACACACCAATTTTAGAAACAGTCAAGCACTGGTTTTAAGAGAGAGTGAGAGAGAGAGAGAGTAAAGAGAGTAAAACTAAATGTGAGAAGAAACTAGAAAGGTGGAGTGCCAGAGTCTGTGGTATCGCCATTCGTGAGAAGAAACTAGGAAGATGAATTGTGGTGGGAGTGACAGTCAGTGGTCATGAGTGACAAAGTGAGAACCTGAGAGGCAAGTGAATGGAGTGAGTGAATGTGAGTTGGGTCGGCGGTGGGACTGGGGAGTGCAGAGGGAAAGTGAAAGTGAAAATGAAAGTGAGGTGGCTTGTATATAATGACAAAAAATAATAAAAAATAATAAAAACCAAATTAGTGGGATGAGATTTTTATAGTTTATAAATATAAAATGATAAAAGATTAAAAAGTAAGTTAGCAAGGTGGGGGTTTCCAAAAAAAGTAATGACAAAAAATAAAAAATATTAAAAATTAAGTTAGTAGGGTGAGATTTGTACAGTTTATGTATATAAAATAATAAAAAAAATAAAAAAGTAAGTTAGTGGGGTGAGAGTTTTTTTAAAAAAAGGGTATTTCAGAAAAAAAAAAAGGGTTAATAAGGTGGGGTTTGTAGTTTATATATATGTATATTTGAAAAAAAATAAAAAATAAAATTTTCGTTTGAAATACATAAAAAATATATTAATAGGGTGGAATTTTATAGTTTATATACATAATTATAAAAAATAAAAAATAAATTAGTGGGATGGGTTTTATAGTTTATATATATATATAATAATAAAAAATATTTTTTTCAAGTAAAAAAAAAATTAAATTAGTGGGGTGGGGTTTTTTTAGTTTATATATATAATGATAAAAAATAAAATAATCTCCATCACTTAAGTCTCAAAACATCTCCTCCTCTATTGAACACTTCAAGTTAGGATTTTATTTTACCATTTTTTTTTCTTTTTTTCCTCATTTGGATTGAGGCTGCCGCCTTGATGGCCTCAAGGCTCCTGCCTCGCCTTGCTTTTCGCTTTTAAAACATTGAATGGTACTAAAAACAATTGTTGCATTAAGACATGACAATCATGCGATTTAAGGACAGTTATTTTGCATTCTTCTACTGAAATACAATTTACAATATTTGAACTGTATCCATTAGACAATAACTCATGGTCATCTAGAAAATGTTTGTTTCTCTTGTTTGGATAGCGCGTGAGATGCTGGAGCCAAATATCATATGTACTAATTCAGCATATTGGTGTTCATAAAAGAACCCAATTATCATATGTAGGATCCATACCATTTATCACCAAGTCCTCATATACTTATTCAGCATATCTTACAAGGGCATATAATCTTCGTAGGATTTCCTAAAGTTATCAACAACTACATTGACAAAATTTATGACTGCTTTAGAAAAATGAAAAATGAAGTGAATATGAAAGCTTAAAGAAATTTTTTATTCCATCATTTATTGTAGTGTTTTGAGATTTCAATCTATTAAGCTTCACCCGCTATTTATCCATCTGTATAACACTCTCTACTTTAAGTATCGCAATTGCAATGCTTTATATATAACCCTCTATACTTTAATTACCTCTGTCTACGAAAGTGAAGCTCAATTTATAGAAGGAAGATGACTAGATTGCATACAAATTAGAAGGTGTAAAAAAAAAAAAAAAAACAAAAACCATTTAACCCCTTGAGATGTATTGAAAACTTCTATTGATAATGAAGTAATTCAAAAATTATTTTCATTTAAAATTAAACAAGAGATCAAATTAAGCAAGAGATTTAAAACCCTCACCATATTCTTGTATAAGGCACCGCACATAAAATTCTTGCATAAGATCAGCCAGGTGGCATAAATATGTCACAGTATCGCCCAGTTCAGGAAAATTGCTACACTACTGTGACTGTGCTTCACAAAATTCGGAATTCAGAATTTACACAACTATAATAGGCTTTGTATTTGACTCCAACTAAAGACACAAGCAAAATAATTAAGTTCCCAATCATGGAGTATGATGTTCCGGTATTATATGCTATGACACTATTATAGATGGTTTTCACACTACACGTATGTCCTTGTGAACCTCATTAAAAATAATAATAATTAAAAAAAAAAAAAAAAAAGCCATTCTCATATTTTCACATGGTTCTTTATAAAACCATTTAATCCTTGTATATCATGCACTTCCAATAATGTAAGAATACGAATATGAACTTCCAATGTTCAACAAAGAGTAAAATTTGTCATGGTTAAAGTAAAAATGAAACTAGACCTATCCTTTCCAATTCCATTGAAATTTTATATTAAAGAATACAAATGATGTCACAGAAGGATTGTTGTTTTCTTCATCTAGTTTAAGCAAAACTTGGAAAAGAGATATTGAAAGGAGACAGAATTTTAGCTACAAGTCGTAACTCCAATGAATGGAATGGTATTAGAGCATTGGTAATGTTTCTTGACCCATTGAAACATTAGATCTGTCGGTCTCAACTTGACACTTTATCAAAGACGTCGCAAAAAATATATATGCATACAGGAATGTGATACGGGTACAGCCAAGATAAAAACTAACGTAAGAGACGTTCAATCAGAATTTTAAACCAATAGATTGACCAAATAGAATAGCAGAAACCACAAAAAATGCAATGCTAACAATAGAGAATAAACAATTTAATTAAGTTCACCTTTTCCGTACAGCTCTGCTTCCTCTTGAGAAATAATCTGATCGAGAGCTTGTGTTTTCTGCAGCCGAGACTCTGGTTTGACAAACTATGATCTTCTCGCGAATCACAGATGGAGAAATCGATGGGGTAGGTACCTCTTGTTGCTCTGACGAATAGCATTAGAGGAAAATCTCCATTGCTAATTCTGAGACCCAGAAGACTGAAAGAAAGAGAGAGTGGAGAATTGAGAGTGCCGTCAACCTCAGATGAAACGCTTTAGGATCAGCGATACATATACTAATACCAAAACAGTGTCGTCGAGTCTTAGCAAAACGGCGTCGTTTATCTTAGCGCTCCTTCGGCGACAGAGTGGCTAAACAAATTATTTTATTAAAACTTCGGAAGGTCACAACTTTGTGCTCGAACATCCGATTTAGATGATTTTTTTTTTTTAAATTGAGTAGAACGAGGCGTAGAATGCCTCAATCGAACGTCCTAAGATGAGCTCAACGAGAACAGAAATCTCGTGTAGAACAAAAGGGTAAAAGCTCGTTTGATTCTGATTTCAGTACGAATACAAACCGTGAAAGCGTGGCCTATCGATCCTTTAGACCTTCGAAATTTGAAGCTAGAAGTGTCAGAAAAGTTACCATAGGGATAATTGGCTTGTGGCAGCCAAGCGTTCATAGCGACGTTGCTTTTTGATCCTTTGATGTCGGCTCTTCCTATCATTGTGAAGCAGAATTCACCAAGTGTTGGATTGTCCACCCACCAATAGGGAACGTGAGCTGGGTTTAGACCGTCGTGAGACAGGTTAGTTTTACCCTACTGATGATAGCGTCGTAATAGTAATTCAACCTAGTACGAGAGGAACCGTTGATTCACACAATTGGTCATGACGCTTGGTTGAAAAGCCAGTGGCGCGAAGCTACCGTTCGCTAGATTATGACTGAACGCCTCTAAGTCAGAATTCGGTCTAGAGCGACACATGCGCCCACCGCCTATTTGTCGACCCGTAGTAGGTACCTCATAGTCCCTAGAGGCACGTGTCGTTGGCCAAGCTCGTGTGGCGGAAGAGCCGCGCAGGCCGCCTTGAAACGTAATTACCACCGAGCGGTGAGTAGAATCCTTTGCAGACGACTTAAATACGCGACGGGGTATTGTAAGTGGCAGAGTGGCCTTGCTACCACAATCCACTGAGATTCAGCCCTATGTCGCTTAGATTTGTCTCTCCTCCTCCATATCGCACAATTGCAGCCTTTCCCCCCCTCGGAGGCTGAGGTTATCCGGTAAGTCAAGTCATCGCCGTAGCACGAGTTCATCCCATCATTCTCTAACTCCACGCCTCGCCCCCACCATCGAGCCAACTCTCTAATTCCACACTCAATCTCGTCCAAGTGCCAATCCTTAGCACCTTCCCCCCATGAAAAAAATTTGTGTTGCGTTGTTTTGTGTTGACAACCTTGTAAGTTGATGAGATTTACAACACGTACGCGCCGTCGATGCACAAGTTCGAGCTACTGTATTTCTATCAAAGGATATGTCTTATTTTATAGACAAACTTATTGTATTTTATTTTTTATTGAAGTAATATTAATTTTGTTCTTGGAGATTTATAAGATTAAACGCAAGAGTGAGATCCTTACTAGCTATTATATGATGTTATCTATTTGTAAATTGAGTAAACTTCGTCCACAAATTCGAATATCATTGTAGATAATGCTATGTACGATATTATGTAGTAAACTTTCTCCACTAATTCGGATCACTTCTAGGGCATGCTATGCATGATAATTTTTTATGCAAATTTGACATGACAATCTTTGAAAGATTACATATACATATATCCATCTTGTGGAATTAGATGATATGTCGAGGAAAAATACATATTAAAGTGCTTCCATAGCTCTTTTTCTTAGCATAATATAATCTCTGAGTTTCGACATTGAGATAATATCTATCTCTCAAAATGATAGTAATAAATTTAACTCTAATCTCAAAATTGAAATTCACTAGCCTATTGACGTATTATTATTTGGCTTCATCATTGAGTCAATCAAATTAGTTTTATCTTACATTTCATTTGATTGGCTGTGGTAAATAGAAAAATATTAATAGTTTTTTAATGATGATGACATAACAATAAAGTGAATACACCACAACCATTTATGTTAAGGAATTGGTTTCATCAATACCAATTCGAACCAGCAATCGATGTGACAGTAATAAAAAAAAAAAGAAACATTTAATAATAGCACCATTGTAGCTATAAATTGAGTGTGCAAAATTGAAATTCGTTAATATAATTTATTACTCTATCTCCGTTTGAACCATGGTCATCAAGGAAAAATTGAATACAATACACAATTGTAGCTACAAATTGAGTGTTGAAATCGAATCATATATTTTAAATTTAAATAAAAAATTGTTAATGTCATTTATTAAAACCATACGACTCCATCGATGATTGAACCATGGTCATCAAGCAAAAAGTGCACATGTCTCACCATCATAGCACTCGATCAAAGTTTGTTGTCTTCTTAATATATAAAATAAGTAACATAAGACTTCCATGTAAAATGTCGGGTCGATAGTCGAGATTATTCTACTGTTCAAGACGATCACAGCCACAATGTCAGATTTGGAAAAGGAGGTCTCTGACAAGGTTTAAGTGACCTCCAAAATTGACCAACCTTTAAAAATGCCTTGTTTTGGATGGAAAAAAGGGTTTTTGAGCTCAAAAAGTGGCCCCAAGCCCGTTGGACTTGTCACCATCGCATTCTATGCTCGTTCTACTCAATTTCAAAAAAAAAAATCATCTAAATCGGACGTCCGAGCACAAAGTTATCAACAAATGCATAATTCGGACGAATGGAGGTCGTGACCTCTCGCCCACACATTACGATTCGCATAATCCCGTGAGCCATAACAGCCGCACAACAAAGCGAGGCATGCATAGAGCACGAGGCAAGCTTATCGTCCACCCAACAACCTAAAAGGCATTAGGAGGATGTAGACATGAATCCAATCAAACTCCATTATGTTGGTAAGCAACACAGGATACCGGTCTAACCCGCAAGACAATGATTGTGCTTGGGGAAATCATGAAAAGAATGGATAGCTTGCAGTTTGTTGCACAAGCAAAGAGCCTACAAGCCCATGCCATCCAAACACCACTCATACGTCTGTTGCGTACACTTAGCGATGACCCAACCAAACGAACCACAACCCAACGATGTCTAGCATTATTGAGCATGCAGAAACATCGAGAAAGGCCAGACCAGCACCGCTAGACACGAAAGGTAGCAAAATCCGAAGGAGCACTAATGGACACCACGCCTAGACCACCGCAGCCTACCCACCTATAGCCATTAGACTCACACGACTGAGGCCATAGCTAACATTTCAATAAGTAGACCGTTGGCAAATCCAAGAGCAATGCTTTTCCCCCGTAATGGGCATTAAAGGGTCACCGAATAGGAGCAGCAATGCACACTTAAAGGGCTTCACGACATACCCAGACCACTGTAGCCTGCCCATCTATTGGCGTTAGACTCACACGACCGAGGTCATAGCTAACGTTTTCAGTAAGCCGAACATTGGCAAATCCAAGCGTAATGCTTTTTCCTCACAAATGGGCATCCAAGGGTCATCGAGAATGAACAATGATGCATACCGAGAGGGCTTCACACCACTCCCAAACCACCGTAGCCCGCCCACCTATTGGCGTTAGACTCACACGACCAAGGTCGTAGCTAACGTTTTCAGTAAATCGAACGTTGACAAATCTAAACGTAATGCTTTTCCCTCTCAATGACATTGTTGGGTCACCGAAAATAGGCTATATCAAAGGCACATTTTCGTCCGGAGTTTCTCTACTTTTTAATTTTTTCGCACCGAGATAGCCGGATGATTGTTTGTCAGATTGCCGACCGTCGGACCACTCGGTGACCGTCATCAGACTGATGTGGATGCTCGTTGCCACCGCACCCCATACCAAGCTAGTGGTGTGGGAGGGGGGGGGGGGGGGGTGGCGGATGATTGTTTGTTGGATTGCCGATCGTCGGACCACTCGGTGACCGTCATCGGACTGATGTGGATGCCCGTTGCCACCGCACCCCCCATACCAAGCTAGTGGTGTGAGGGGGGGGGGGGGGGGGGGGGGGGGGGGAGGGGAACGGTGGGGAGCCCTAGCCAAGGCCTTAGCTGCTGGTGGGCAGCCAAACACCTCCCTCCTAAAGAGGTTTTAAAGACATTACAGAAGTGTCACGAGGGGACATATTTCATGCTTGAGTTGTCACACCCCCCTCCTACAAAATTCAATTCTTCGAATTTTGATGAGATTTTTTGTAGAGATGCTAGGAAAAATATAATCTACATGCAGAAAAAGTTTGAAAAATTTTTGAGGATGGGAAGTTTTTTTTTTTTTTTTTTTATTTTTTGAAGTATTAAAACGGAAAAAATTATAAAAAATAGAAAAATGTCAAAAACATATTTTGATTGCATGGAAAAATCCATAAAATTCCAAATAAAATTATGATATATACATTGAGTGGGCAAAAATGAAGTTTGCTTGGGGAAATTTTAAGATTTTCATTTTCCGACGCGTTTTCAGCGCTAACGTGCAGCAGTTGGGCACACTTGTGCCACAGTTGAGCACCTAAGTAGTTGAAAAATGAAGTTTTTAATTTTGATGAGATCTTTTGCGGAGATGTTAAAAATAATGTAAGCAACATGCAGAATAAGTTTCACAACGTTTTGAGCATGGAAAGTATTTTTTTTTAATTTTTAATTTTTACAAGCGACAAAACAGTAAAATTCATGAAAAATAGATAAAAATTCAAAAATGCATTTTGATTGCTTTGAAAAAATCTCTAAAATCTGAAATTAAATTATGATGTATACATTGTGCGAGAAAAAATGAAGTTTGATCGGACAAATTTTAAGTTTTCTGCTTCTCTGCACATTTTTATGCATTGATGTCCAGTCGTTGGCCCCATTGGCTGCCTGACGCAGTGCGCGCTAGCCTTTGGCTGCCAGGCAACGTGCGCGTTGCTTGCCAGAAGCACAGTGCGGGCGGCCGATGGCTGCCTGGGCAACATGCGCGTTCGACCGATGCTTGCTGCTTGGACAGTGCGTGCATGGGCTGATGGCTGTTTGGGCAGCGTGTGCGCTGGCCTTTTACTGCGAAGCAGCGCGCGGCGCAGATTGGTGCCAGGTGTAGCACGCAAATGCGGTCGATGGCTGCCAGGCAGTGCGCGTGGCTGCTAGAGGCAGAGCAAGCTCGGTCGATGCCTACAGCCTGGGCAGCGCGCGCGCAAGCCTGTTTACTGTCTGGGTAGCGCGAGCGTTAGCCTCTGGCTACCAAGCAGTGCGCCCAACCGATTGCTACCAGGCAACCGATTGCTGACGGTGCAGCATGCGCGTGCCCGATGGCTGCCTGGTGCAACATGCGCCCCAAGCACCGACTAGCCTCTTTTCGTATTTTTCCCTTGTTTTCAAAACCGCTGTATTTTCTGACTATTATTTAATATTCTAGAAAATTAATGCCTTTGAATTTGCAAGGGGTTCTTTTGGGGAGACGCTGAGGATGGCGGGGTGGACATGTAGCGGGGACGCGGCCTTGTGGAGCGAGACGAGTGCAAAGGATTGAATCTCATGAGCCAGTCGGACGTTCACTAGAGCTTGTGCATTGACGACGCGTGCGTGTTGTAATCTCATCAACTTATAAATGACAAGGTTGTGAACACAACACAAAATTTTATTCAAACAAGGGAGGAAGGGAGATGCTAAGGATTGGCACTCGAACGAGATCGAGTGTGGAATTAGAGACTTGGCCTGATGGTGGGGGGGATGCGGGCAGGGCGTGGACTTAGAGAATGATGCGACAACTCAAGGAATAACCTCGGCCTCCGATGAGGGAAAGGCTGAAATTGTGTGATGTGGAAGGGGAGGGACAAATCTGAGTGACATAGAGCTGAATCTCAATGGACGATGGCAGCAAGGCCACTCTGCCACTTACAATACCCCGTTGCGTATTTAAGTCGTCTGCAAAGGATTCTACCCATCGCTCAATGGTAATTACGTTTCAAGGTGGCCCGCGCGGTTCTTCCGCCGTACGAGCTTGGCCAACGACACGTGCCTCTAGGGACCGTAAGGTCCCTACTGCGAGTTTGGAAATGGGCAGTGGGCGCACGCATCGCTCTACCCTGGATTCTGACTTAGAGGCGTTCAGTCATAATCCAACGCACGGTAGCTTCGCCCCCACTCTCTTTTTAACCAAGCGCGATGACCAATTGTACGAATCAACGGTTTCTCTCGTACTAGTTTGAATTACTATTACGACGCTGTCATCAGTAAGGTAAAACTAACCTATCTCACGACGATCTAAACCTAGCTCACGTTCCCTATTGGTGGGTGGACAATCCAACACTTGGTGAATTCTACTTCACAATGATAGGAAGAGCCAACATCGAAGGATAAAAAAACAACGTCGCTATGAACGTTTGGTTGCCACAAGCCAGTTATCCCTGTGGTAACTTTTCTGACACCTCTAGCTTTAAATTTCGAAGGTCTAAAGGATCGATACGCCACGCTTTCACGGTTCGTATTCGAATTGAAAATCAAAATCAAACAAGCTTTTACCCTTTTGTTTTACACGAGATTTCTGTTCTCGTTGAGCTCATCTTAGGACACCTACGTTATCTTTTAATAGATATGCCGCCCCAGCCAAACTCCCCACCTGACAATGTCTTTCGCCCGGATCGGCCCGTCGAAGCGAGTCTTGGTTCCAAAAAGAGGGACAATACCCCGTTTTTGATTCACGGATAAGTAAAATAACGTTAAAAGTAGTGTTATTTTACTTTCGCCGTTTTCGCCTCCCACTTATACTACACTTGTCAAGTCATTTCATAAAGTCGGACTAGAGTCAAGCTTAACAGGGTCTTCTTTCCTCGCAGATTCTGCCAAGCCTATTCCCTTGGCTGTGGTTTCACTGGATAGTAGACAGGGACAATGGGAATCTTGTTAATCCATTCATGCGCGTCACTAATTAGATGACGAGGCATTTGGCTACCTTAAGAGAGTTATAGTTACTCTCACCGTTTACCCGTGCTTGGTTGAATTTCTTCACTTTGACATTCAGAGCACTGGGTAGAAATCACATTGCGTGAGCATCCGTAGGGACCATCGCAATGCTTTGTTTTAATTAAATAGTCGGATTCTCCTTGTCCATACCAATTCTGAGTCGATTGTTCGACGCTCGGGGAAGGCCTCCGAAGGAGCCGTTCCCAGTTCATCCTCCGGTTGGCACGTGGCCACCCGCTCTCTCGTGGGAGTAGCTCGAGCAGTCTACCGACAGCCGATGGGTTCAGGACTGGGACCCCCATACCCAGCACTCAGAGCCAATCCTTTTCCCAAAGTTATGGATCCATTTTACCCGACTTCCCTTGACTACATTGTTCCATCAACCAGAGGTTGTTCACCTTGGAGACTCGATGTGGTTATGAGTACGACCGGACATGGATGGCACTCGGTCCTCCAGATTTTCAAGGGCCGTCAGAGGCGCACCGGACACCACACACGTACAGTGCTCTTCCAGCCGCTGGACCCTACCTCTGCTTGAGCCATTTCCAGAGTGGGCAGGCTGTTAAACAGAAACAATAACTCCTCCCAAGGCCCCCGTCGACATCTCCGGACTCCCTAACGTTACCGTCAGTTACCACATCCTAGTTCAGGAATTTTAACCCGATTCTCTTTTGAAGCTCGCGCGGTTCGCGCTATCGGACAGGCTTCCCCCATCTCTTAGGATCGACTAACCCATGTGCAAGTGCCATTCACATGAAACCTTTCCTCTTTTCTGCCGTCAAAGTTTTCATTTGAATATTTGCTACTACCACCAAGATCTGCACCGACGACCGCTCCGTTCTGGCTCACACCCCGGGTTTTACGGCAATCGCCACGCCTTCTTACTTATTGGGGCCTGGCACTTGCCTCGACGGCCGAGTATAGGTCACGCACTTAAGTGCCATCCATTTTCGGGGCTAGTTGATTCAACAGGTGAGTTGTTACACACTCTTTAGCGAATTTCGACTTTCATGACCACCGTCCTGCTGTCTTAATCGACCAACACCCTTGTGGGTTCTAGGTTAGTGCGTAGTTGGGCACCGTAACTCGGCTTTCGGTTCATCCCGCATCGTCAGTTTTGCTTACCAAAAATGGTCTACTTGGAGCTCTCGATTCCGTGGCGTGGCTCAACGAGGCAGCCACGCCGTCCTACCTATTTAAAGTTTGAGAATAGGTCGAGGGCGTTGTGCCCCCGATGCCTCTAATCATTGGCTTTACCAGATAGAACTCGCTCGCAAGCTTAAACTATCTTGAGGGAAACTTCGAAGGGACCAACTACTAGATGGTTCGATTAGTCTTTCACCCCTATACCCAAGTCAGACGAACGATTTGCACGTCCGTATCGCTGCAGGCCTCCACCAAAGTTTCCTTTGGCTTCGCCCCGCTCAGGCATTGTTTACCATCTTTTGGATCTCGACAGGCATACTCTCACTCGAACCATTCTCAGAAGATCAAGGTCGGTCGGTGGTGCAACCCGTGAGAGATCCCACCAATCAGCTTCCTTGCGCCTTACGGGTTTACTGGCCTATTGACTCGCACACATGTCAGACTCCTTGGTCCGTGTTTCAAGACGAGCCGAATGGGGAGCTCATAGGTCGATGCCAGGATAGCGTAGGTGCACGAGGCACGCCATAAGGCATGTGCTGCCAGCCATGATCATAGCGATGATGTCTCCGCGGCTGTATCGAGGGCCCGGGCTTAGGCCGCCGCCACAATTCGCACTGATCTATGCCCCAAGTCGATCGGCGGATCGGCTTGTGACTGTTTCACATCCGATCGAGGCACATCACCAGCCCCCATCCGTTTCGCTCCTGACAATTTCAAGCACTCTTTGACTCTCTTTTCAAAGTCCTTTTCATCTTTTCCTCGCGGTACTTGTTTGTTGTCGGTCTCTAGCCCGTATTTAGCCTTGGAAGGAATTTACCGCCCGATTTGGGCTGTATTCCCAAACAACTCGACTCGCAGATAGCGTGATGGAAACTAAGATAGCAATCATAGAAGACAAAGATACAATTGGACAACGAGGCAATTAAAGGCAATTGTGTTTAATCTTGAAGGCTTTGGACGCTAATTGAAGGTAATTGGAATCAAACTGAGGTTAATTGAGTTTTAATTAATTTGAACTTAATTTGTATTATGGGATTGTTTAAAATTAGTTTAATTTATTAGGCTTTTAATCAGGAGGCTGAGTCAGTCATTTAAATTAAAACCCAATATAGGTGTGTTTAGAAAAGTCAAAGTCAAAGTCAAAGTCAAAGTCAATTAAAAATAGGGTTTTTTTTTTTTAGTTTCCAATAAGAATTAGGGTTGTATGTCTATATAAGGCTTATTAAACCTAAATTTTCAATAAGTTGCTTATGATGAATGAAGATGCAACCAATTATGTTTAATTGAGAGATTTGTTTCTCTTTTGTTCATTCATGAACATGTGATTTTATCAAGCTATGCTTGTGGCGATTAAAACCATGACTTAATCACCCACCTTCTCGCCTATGTATTAGGAGTGGTGTCAATATCATTCTTGTGATAATTTTGGTTCTTGATTATCATAAATTCATTGGGTCAAAATTCTTATAATTTTGGTTCTTGAATGACATGATCAATGGGTAAAAGTTTTCGTTATAAACCTGTTTTAGTCTTTCTTGGGGTTGTGTTTCAATTTGATTATGGGTGTTGTATCGATATATACGGGATTCGCACCACAACGCCTCGTGGTACGACAGGGTCCGAGCGTGAGGGACTCTCACCCTTTCCGGAGCCCCTTTCTAGGGGACTTGGGCCTGATCCACCGTTGAGGACGCTTCTCCAGACTACAATTTGAACGTCGCAGACGCTCGATTCTTAAGTTGGGCTCTTTCCGGTTCGCTCGCCGTTACTAGGGGAATCCTGGTAAGTTTCTTTTCCTCCGCTTATTGATATGCTTAAACTCAGCGGGTAATCTCTGTAAGCCCTCGAATTTGATTTTATGGATTTCTCGGAAATAGTCCCTAAATAATTATTGGAAACTCTAATTGGTTTATGGAAATGCGTAAGGTTATAGAGAACCCATAGGGATTGAATTAAACCTCGATTGGAGACTAAACGGAAGGATAAAATAGTGAATGAAATCGAATAATTTTTAAGGAAATGAGGGACTAAATTGAAGATAAATTTTAATAATTGTGGTCAAAGTAAGATTAAGCCAAAACCTAAGGGAAGAGAATGAAATTTTTTTAGGGCGTAAGTGGAATTATTGAGAATTATGGGGAGGAAAATAGAAGCCAAAATGTTGTTGTTGACTTTTTAAAACAAAGACAAAACCAGTCGCGAATTCGCGAAGAAGGAAGAAGAAAGAAGAAGAGAGAAGAAGAAGAAGAAGAAGAAGAAGAAGGACCAGCCGTCGTTCGCCAACGCCGACCAATCGAGGAGCTCGTCGTCGCCATCCAGCCGTCGAGCTCGCCGTCACCATCCAGAGCTCGCCGCGAACTGAAGCCAAGTTGCCGCAAACCAGCGTTGAAAATCGAGCTGAAACTGCAGGCGAACAGCTCCGATCAACGCTGAAGGAGACGCCGACAAGCTGCTCTAGCTCGATCCGCACGAAGACCAGGTCAAACCCGACGCCAAAACCCGAACTAGACCGAGCTGAGACACCGCTGAAACCGTCGTCCATACGTGCCGATCGGCGACAAAGACAGTGCCGAGCGACAGCGAAATCAGTCACGAACCACGGTGGAACCGAGGGAGAAAGAGAGAGAGCAAGGGAGGAGGAAGAAGGAGGAAGAAAATCAACTCAAACCCCGCCCAGATTTGTCACCAAAATCAGTCCAAAACCACCCCAAAATCAATCTCAAAGCGAAGTTAACTCGAAAAGGAAATAGGGGTGAGTTGTTTAAAGTTTTAAGTTTGTGATTAGATTGATTCGAAATGGATTTATTTCGAGGTGTTGGTTGGTTAGTTTTGATTAAATAGAAGTTGAAAAATAAGTGATTGAAGTTGATAGGGAGTTTAGAAAACCAAAGATTTAGAGAGAAACCAAAATGTGCGCTAAACTAGTTTGAAGTGATGATTTCGTAAATGACCTTTATGGCGTCCGTTGAGAGTTCGGATGACCCTAATGAGTTTAATTAGGAGTATTGGAGCTATTAAAAGCGAAAGATTAAAGTTAGAAACCAAAAATGGAGAGTTGTGCGTAAAAAGGGTCATATAGGGGTGATTGTGTAATTTTGAGTTTCCAGAAGTGACGTGAATGTAAATTTACGTTTCCATCTGTTGTGTAGGTGACGAGGGCACTCGAGGATCGAGGCGAGAGGAGTAGGGGCTCCGCACGCTCTATTTTTAGTCATCAGTTTTGTGAGTGAGTTTTATTTAAAGATTTAAAGGATATTTTCAAATTATCAAGTTGATTTGATAAATTAATTGTTTAGTTGAGCTTATTTAAATGCATGGATATGAGCATGAATTTAGAGATTGAAATTATGCTATTTTGTGCTTTTGCACTTACCAAAGATATTTTAATGCTTAATGGATTCAGAAAACAAGTTTTAGTGCTTATTGCACTCAGAAATCAGATTTTTGGTGCTTTATGCACCCAGAAAAGAGATTTGTGCTTTTGCACCAGAAAGTTAAAGCAGAAAGGAGAAATGTTTTCAAACCAATAAGTATGCCCTCAGAGATTATAGACCAGTTTAGACCCGATCGGTCTATCCCACTTCAGTTGGCACAGTCCCGGGTAGGGATGAGTTACTAACCTGCGGGCATAAGCGTCAGAGTCTGTCAGTCGAGTCGCCATTACTGATGTGGGTAGTGTTTGGTTGTGCTATGGTTAGCGCTGGGCAATTCCGCACATAGCCGTAAGAGTACAGATTTAGGGATACTATGGTAATTTTAAAAGATATCGAGAAACAGCTTTTAAAAAGAAAAGCTTATTTGAGATAAAAGATATTTTATAATTATTATTGAAGTTATTTATGATTATAGTTGCAAGTTTTTGTATTTAAATACGTGCATGTGCTTAGAGATGAATTCTTTTGTTTAAGTTGATGTTTTAAATATTTTAAGTTTAAAATGCTTTAAAAACAAAGAATAGTTTTCAAACGTTTTCAGAGGAGGACGTTTTGAAAAACAGATTGTCAAAGAAAAGATAAATTATCACTCACTGAGCTTTTAGCTCATTATTTTCTGTTTTTATACAAAAACCTCCTCAGGTACTCTCAACAAGTAGTCGAGTAGTAGCAGTACCTCCAGTGGCGAGCCAGCGTGACACAACGTTATCAGTTCATTTTGTTTCATCAGTTATATTTTCATGTAAATCTCTTTTAAAGTGTATAAGTAATTTGAATTTGTAATTATTCGTTTATAATTGTTTTTAAATTGCTTTTGATTTAAATGTGGTTTATTAAATTATGTTTGGATTTTATTGAGTTGAATTGAAAATCAAATGCATGATTGAGGCCTACGGGCAACCAGAAGTTGGTGTTGGGTGTAAATTTTAGTTGAAGTTTTGATATTTTGTAAACAGATTTTTCTGGAACGTTAAAAATGCTGCCGTTATGCCTGCCGAAATTTATAAAAAAATGAGTTTTCGAAAAATGAATTTAAAATTAAAAATAAAAAATTTTCCTACGCGTTTTCAGTTTTTAAAGAAAAACCAACCCAACTATGTTTTAGAAAGTATCAAGAGTTTTAGGGTTTGCTCCACGGGTTTCGCTTAGCCCGACGAGTCGGGTTTGAGAGGGATCCGTTGGGGGGCCCGGTGTGATCTACCGGATCAGAGTTAGAGGTATCCGGGTTTGGGTCGCATCAAGGTGGTATCAGAAGCAAGGCTTTGGAAGTTTTGGGAAGTTTTAAAAAGTTTTGAGAAAGTCAATTTCAAAGAGTTTTAAGGAAATTTCAGTACGTTTTAGATCGTTTTGAAGCATTGCATGATTTTTAAATTTCATTTCATGCATCTTAGCATTATAGATATGTCAACGTCGTGGTCACGGTCGCCCGAGGATTCGGAGGGTAACTGAGGTACCTATGAGAGTGGAGGAGTCTGAGCGTGGTGCGGGGTCTGTGAATGCCCCAATAGAGCAGCCTACATTTGAGTAGTGAGTACCGAATTGGTCAGCGTTTCAATAAGGTGATTGCAAAATATTAGATAAAGCTATAGATTGATTTTTGAAATAGATGTGAAAGATAAAGAAAAGTGATAAAAAGATATTCCAGTGGTTAGAGATTTTCCTGATCATTTGGATGATATAACCTTATGTTTTGATCAATTAGAATGGATATAGAGCTATTTTGTTTAATTACTATTTAGTATAAGATGTAGAACTTGAAAATGTTGATATTATGAGCTAAAAAAGTATGGAATTAGTTGGAAGAATGATATGTAAATGAAATAGATCATGCATGATTCAAAATTTTAAGTTTAGATAACTTTTTGATCAATGGATAGTATGTAATGAGATTTGCTTATTATATATGGATATAATTCTCTATTTTGAGTACAAATGAAATTTGAGGATTTCAGCCTCCCTTGGAGAAATTTTCAGAGTTAAGTGTTGATATCAAATCTAAATGTGATTAATTGTGTGAATAAGGTATTGTTGTTGAATAGTAGAGTTGCGCAGCGAAAGAGTAGGTATAATCTTTAGTTCGAAACCAATCATGTTTATTGGAATCGAAATCAAGATATGAAATAGTAGACTGTAAGTTTGAGATAATGGAGAGAGACTGAAAGACATTCCGATAGTTAGAAAATTTCCGAAAGTATGCTCTCAAGGGACCCTCCTGGTTTACCACTCGAGAGGGAAATTAGTGAATATGACCAAAAGTTGTAGTGTTCATTACATTGGAATTGGCTGCTGATTTAGGATTGATGTGAATAATTGACGATTGAGTTTTGAAATGTTTAGAGGATATGATTTTATGGTTTGAGTAATTAAATCAGATATGATATTATTATGTTTAATGACTGCTTAGCAGAAAGTGCGAATTTTAAGAATGTTGATAGTAGGAATCACAAAAGTCATAGAGTTCATTAGAAAGGTAACAGGTAAGTAAGATGGATCTTGTACGAATAAGATTTTTATGTTAAATAATCTGCCAATTGATGGATATGATAAAATGAGGTTGAGTTAGTATATGTGGACATGATTGTCTATTTTTGAATATAGATAAGATTTGAGGATTTAAGTTCTTTATTGAAGATTTTGGAGTTAGGTGTGAATTGTGATGAAATAATGAAATTGCATAGCAAAAGTGTAATGTGTAATCTTTAATTTGAGAAATTCATGTCTATTAGATTCGAAGTTTGAGTTATGGAACAATAGATATCAATTTGGAAATGGCAAGATGAGGTATATATAAATGAGATATAGTTTTAATGCCATGAAATATGATCCAGAAGGGGATATAGGTAATGATTCTTAAATTGGTAATGATGTTTAAGTATTGATTGATTTAAGAGCTCTCTATTTTATTAATTTTGTGGATCTTATTGGTGGAATTAGTTTGGACGCGAGATTATGAGAGTGTAGTATCAAGTAATTTTCCCTCAGATGATGAGGTGAGTTTAGGTTGATGTTAATATTAAGTTTTGACCTAAAAGATGAGATAGATCAGCCTGTACCTTTGACTGTGTTGATGATCTAATTAAGGAAAAATGAGAGTCCTGTTAGCGGTACGTAGATCCTTAAGTAGTATCATAGTTTATGAGTTTCAAATGATTAGAGTTCTTGAGAAAGAATGAAAGAGAGCTAGTAAGTCTAAGTTTCTAGTTCAGTTTCTAAAAGAGAAACTTAGGAAGAAGATATCTGAACAAGATGTTCAAGCAAGTGATGATGTAAAGGTTAGAGCGATGATACAGAAGATGTTATGAATGATGTTACAGTGAAAAAGGATTCAAAAGAGAGAATTATCCAGATGAGATCATTTAAAAATTTCGAGGACGAAATTTTTATAAGGAGGGGAGAAATTGTAAGCCCTCGAATTTGATTTTATGGATTTCCCGGAAATAGTCCCTAAATAATTATTTGAGACTCTAATTGGTTTATGGAATTGCTTAAGGTTATAGACAACCCATAGGGATTGAATTAAACTCGATTGGAAACTAAACGGAAGGAAAATAGTGAATGAAATCGAATAATTTTTAAGGAAATGAGGGACTAAATTGAAGATAAATTTTAATAATTGTGGTCAAAGTAAGATTAAGCCAAAATAAGGGAAGAGAATGAAATTTTTTTTAGGGCGTAAGTGGAATTATTGAGAATTGTGGGGAGGAAAATAGAAGCCAAAATGTTGTTGTTGACTTTTTAAAACAAAGACAAAACCAGTCGCGAATTCGCAAAGAAGGAAGAAGAAAGAAGAAAGAAAGAAGAAGAGGAAGAAAGAAGAAGAAAAAGAGAAGAAGAAGAAGGACCAGCCGTCGTTCGCCAACGCCGACCAATCGAGGAGCTCGTCGTCGCCATCCAGCCGTCGAGCTCGCCGCGAACTGAAGCCAAGTTACCGCAAACCAATGTTGAAAACCGAGCTGAAACTACCGGCGAACAGCTCCGATCGACGCGGAAGGAGACGCCGACGAGCTGCTCTAGCTCGACCCGCACGAAGACCAGCTCAAACCCGATGCCAAACCCGAACCAGACCGAGCTGAGACGCCGCTGAAACCGTCCTCAACGCGTGCCGATCGACGACAAACCCCGCCCAGATTTGTCACCAAAATCAGTCCAAAACCACCCCAAAATCAATCTCAAAGCGAAGTTAACTCGAAAAGGAAATAGGGGTGAGTTGTTTAAAGTTTTAAGTTTGTGATTAGATTGATTCGAAATGGATTTATTCCGAGGTGTTGGTTGGTTAGTTTGATTAAATAGAAGTTGAAAAATAAGTGATTGAAGTTGATAAGGAGTTTAGAAAACCAAGATTTAGAGAGAAACCAAAATGTGCGCTAAACTAGTTTGAAGGACGATTTCGTAGGACCCTTATGGCGTCCATTGAGAGTTCGGATGACCCTAATGAGTTTAATTAGGGTATTGAAGCTATTAAAAGCGAA